>PNEQ01103884.1:0-23455 GCA_003012365.1 Medauroidea extradentata
TAACGTGAAGTTCCATGTGCAAGACATTTTCGGTTGTTCATAATCTTTAAAATAAACAGCAATCTCAGCAATATTTTTTTTTGGTTGCTTCTATAATTCCCAGGATATACTGTGAGTTGTCGACCAAAGTTTTGTAGTTCACGTGAAATTCTATGTCAAGTAGAAATCAGTTGTATAAAACCTCTATTTAACAAACCCCCTTACAACAAACATGTCATTTTTTGGTCCCTTGAGTTTTGTTAAATAGAGGTTTTACTGTACGAACATCAAGATGTTCATCATTAAACTTGGGTAACACATTCACAGAACAACTTTAAGCCTACACAATGCTGTGTCACATTTTCTTTTCACCTACATATACAAGTGTATCCACTGCTGTTATTTACGGTCAAGCCGATTGCGTGTGCGTGGGCGCAAGTGCACGTGTGGGTTAGTGACTCACACCAGCGTGCCGTTGTCAAGTGTCGTACTGACCTATGCCACGCATATCTGAGACATGCACCCGACGTTTGGTAGTGTCAATTATCAACTGTTCTACTTTCACTTGTTAAAAGAATAATTATTTATAGACATTACTGTGTATACATAATTAAATTACACGATGGTAATTATATTTAATAGCATTTAGTTAGCAAAACGGAAAACGTAATAAAACTTAAATAAAAACGACGTATAATCGTAATATCACAGGCACAAAGACAGACTACCGTATCCAAGGGCACAAGAAATCGGTGGCAAAAAAGATACGGCGCACACATGATGAAGAGGTGAGCGAACTGCCTCATTGGAGTGGTTGGCCGGTGGAGTGAAAGCAGCAGGCGGGTCGCCGACAGGCCGGGGGATGGGAAGGGGCATTCGGGCCGGCTGACTGGCCATCGCTTACGTGGAAGGAAGGGACAGCAATGTATATTTTTAGAACAAACACAACGTGTGCGGCAATACAGTTTTCGATAAATAACTACAACCATTTGCGGCCACAAAAATGCAATGCCTTTATCTGGTATTTTTTTTTAATTAAAAACATTTTTTAAGCTAATTTTTTTCAATTTTCCACAGTTCCTGGAAAAAGGGTCGTTACTTCGAGAGGGTCGTTACTCCTGGGGTCGTATATTCAAGTCTTGACTGTATTACAACAGAGTGACTTTTTAAAATGTCGAAGAAAAAAATTAATTATTTGTGAAAGAAACACTCAAGGCTTCACAAACAGAAAATTTTAAGATGAGCAGAAATAAATAAAATACTTTTTAAATTACTTTTTTTTGGAAAGGCGTGTTTTATTCAGTGCAAGTAGGGGTGAGGAGTGGTAAGGGAGGGGGTTGAGCCCGTCAAGCCCCACACCCACCACTGGCTGCCCATTTTCTAGTTGAATAGAGACCAAACTATATAAAACAACATAACAAATCAGAAGTTTATTGTTTACACATTCAGGCATGTCCATCCTGTGCCCATAAACACATGCATGCAAGTACACACCTGAACTCGCCACCTGATCAAGCAAAATGTCGTGCAACTGTGCACCCGCACAATGTGTTTGTCCTTATAAACATGTGTCACTATCAAAAAGTACCAGCCTGTAGGTACCTCAACCTTCTGTCTGTTTATTTAGTTGGTTAATCTATTGACCACAGCCTTCTTCACATACATAGTCCAACTTGTTCTGCTCCAAAGTTTGTTGCCCTGGTCAAGTACCTACATATCTTAACCTACGGCTCGCCTACATTTAGCTCATGTAACCCAATGACAACTAGGCGTTTGTCATATCCACTAGGATTAAACATCATGTTCTTCAGAATAGTTTGCTCTGTAAGCACGTGTGGAACTTTCACATGCCGATCACAGCCACACTTTTTAGCAAGGTCTTCGATAAAAAATTATTTTTATTTAAATACTGTATTATGTGAACATTGAAAATTTATTTTTGTTCAATTATTCTCTTAATTTGTACTGCTTTGAAATAAAAGTGGGTTACGTAAATTAAAAAGGAAAAAAATGTAACGTACTGTCTGCCTTTATAAGCATCAATAAAAGCAGTTTGATACAGGTGTTTAATGGCCTTCTGCATACACTTGACCCACACAGTAGCATTTTATTTAAGGATCACTGTGTATTTTACGAAACAGAGAACAGTCTACAATAAATTCTTTTGTACATCCAAAAACAATACAGCTCACAACTGTCAGCAATATCTTGAAAATGTTAACATGAAATAAAGTTATGATACAAATTTCCTTTACAGATGTAAATAAAACTTTTAATACAAACAGGCAACTGGTAAAGTGAGAACAAATACCAAGTTATACAAATCAATAAATGCAATTATTTATTTCAGATTATTTTTTATGTGAACATTGTACAGTGCTTTCTATGTTTCAGCTACTTTTCATACAAAAAGAATGACAAAAGCACAAGAAAATAGACCATGATACCAAACACTGATGATAGATGGTATCTCGTCCATAAGTCGGAGGTTTTCGTACTGACAAAAAGTTTCCAAGAGCAGATGCACTGGGATTCTGCTTAAGTGTAATAGGTAGCTTCACACACAATTCTGCAAAGATAACTGCAAGACTTCAGACACATGGAATGGCATAGGATTATGTTACAATGACTGTCACATACATAGTTCTGCAGAAAATTTAAAGTACTAATCATTTAATTATTTGGTAAAAGGTGTGGAGATTGCTATCCTCCACTATAAAAAAAATAAGGGTCTTTTATTTTCTGATTTTTAAAAAACATTTCTTCATTAACATTAATTGTCTAATGCCAAAGACTGGTTGAAACACTTTATTAAATATTGCATAGCTAACATTTCACGCAATCTTCAAAATATCTCTGGTAAAAAACATTTCTGTTTACAAATTTTAAAAGTGGACTCAGATTAAATTCAAAATTGATGAAAACATGTTAAGGTTAATTACCATAAAACAATGTGCACATTCTTTTTCTCCAGTGTCGTAATCACAAGAACTAAGTACTGCTACAACACTTAAGCTACAAGTTTTCATAAAGACACATAGTTCCACATCCAAAGAAGAATACTCCAAACCACCCAACATATTGGGATTCATTCTATTTACATGTGTGCAGTTTGTCTTTGATAAATACTTGAAAAAGAATTGCACATTAAATTTATGAGGCAATGAAAAACAACAACTATATAATAGTTTCTTTAAAAAAGTTGTAACAAAACACTTTTAGTGCTAGAAAATAACCCTCTAAAATTGACACGAAAAGTAAGATCTCCAAAAGCCAGTCAAATTAGGTCTGAATGGAGAGAAGATACACATCCTATACAATACTTACAAACACAACGTGATAAGAGAGACACAAATTTTTATACACAAGTTTCTCCACGAGAATAAGCATGTTCAATAATTACAATTATATAAATAGCCTTAATAGTCATTTCACATAAATCCACCAATCACAAAAATGATTCTCTTCTATATTCCCCGTCTGAAATTAGTTTTCACACGAAAAAAGGACAAGCTTCGAGACACTGAAATAACTTTGCGGGATAAACTTCTTTGTACAATAGATTATTCACAGAAAACAGAGTCCGCAGCTTTCTGCTGTAAAATAAATACACACCAACAAAGAATTTACACAGTCTGTGTCTGCTAAAACCAACTTTGGACGCTGTATGTCATACACTGCTCATTCAAATGGCTAGGCCTAGAAGGGTCACCTCTGACTCGAAGTCTGTTGGTTCATGTCGTACAAAACTTGTGCAATAGTTCGTGAGGACTCCACGTTACTTAGTGCTATGCTCGCAAGGTGAGGCTCATAGCTGCGAAGAAATCTGAAATATTTTAAACACAGTTAACAGCAAATACTGTACTATGAAAAAAATAACTATTACATTAGGACAATGTTATAACATTTCTAATAGGACCCAAGAAGTTCCTACTTCCGTAAGGGAAAATATTTTACAGTAATGGAATCAATTCTATCAAAAAATAAAAAATTATGACCAAAAGAAGAAGGTAAAGCAAAAATAAGTTTTACAGTAAAAGTAATAAATAACCAGATTTCAGAAAGTTTGTCACAGTATTATTATGTACTTCCACTTCCACTTTGCACTTTCAAATTAGCTAGAAAAAAAATGTGAACAGTTTC
This sequence comes from Medauroidea extradentata, assembly GCA_003012365.1. Taxonomy (NCBI): domain Eukaryota; kingdom Metazoa; phylum Arthropoda; class Insecta; order Phasmatodea; family Phasmatidae; genus Medauroidea; species Medauroidea extradentata. Next base: position 4,123 of record PNEQ01103884.1, read on the forward strand.
AGCTAACTTTAATTGCAAAACAGTTGAAAGTATGTAACTTCTTCATAATACTTCTGAAGCTCTATATAAGTCTTGCAACTCCATTGCCTCTGTTGGTGTTTATAAATTACATCCTTAAAACTGAAATATAATTTTATGGGTTGCTATAGAAATGTTACCGGGAATAATATTGAAAATAAAGGCCCACTGAGAAATGAACAACGTAAAAAACTACTGCCTACACCTTGTTGGTGCCTAAAATAATATTTATTATCTGCAACGCAGACTGTCGCAGAAACTCTACGAATGCAATAGGGCTGCTACTGACTACGAATGCAATAAGGCTGGTACTGATATCCACTTATTGGAACTTATTTTCCACAAAATCTTTTGGTTTTGTACTTGTTTACTGAACTTCAAAAATGTTAACTCATTTGCTCTGAAGTATTTTTTAAATGCAGAACAGGCAAAAGTTTTACTTGAACATTTAACAGCAAGATGTAAGTGCTCAAGAGAATGGTATGAGACAAGACTGGAGCAGCAGCAACAGAACATAGGGTGAGAGAAACAGCAGTGTCGTGACAATATCCATTAGTTGTTTTTGTTGTAGATTTTCTCAAAACTTCAGGCCTTATGCACAAGTGAAAATTAAGTGTACAACATTTCCCAATTAGTATTCTCATTGTCTACCAACTAACCTTAAACAATGCCTGGTTACTAGACATTCATATACTTAAATACACTAGACCCCCGATTTTACGAATACTCACGGTTCCTCTCATCGCATTCGTAAAATCTATACCTTCGTAAATTCGATAGCGGCTTATTTTGCCGCCCCCCCCCCCCCCCTCCTTAGCAGAAAATTTTAAAATTGCATTTTTTCTGCAAAGTGTCTCTAGGCCCCGACTTCCGTAGCGTTTTGCAGGAAATTGATTAATGTAATAATGTAAACATAAATTGATGTCAGTAGCCAGACGACACACTGTTGAGCGGTAGATATGACAGACCCTTGTCCCCAAAAAATGAGAAAATCGAGATTCCGAGTGTCTTCTCTCGAGTGAATTGCCCGTCTCTCGTAGCATTTAACGGAAAAATAACGCAAGTGATAGTTTAAATATAAATTTATATCAATAGTCAGACGTCTTATGATCAAAAGAACACCGCTAAACAATAGATATGACCAATCCTTTTCCTAAAAAAAATGAGAAAATCGAGATTCCGAGTGTCTTCTCTCGAGCGAATAGACCGACTTCCGTAGCATTTAACGGAAAAATAACGCAAGTGATAGTTGAAATATAAATTTATATCAATAGGCAGACGTCTTAAGATAAAAAAAACACAGCTAAACAATAGATATGATCGACCTTTGTCCAAAAAAAAAAAAAAAAGAGAGAAAACCAAGCTGTTGAGTACCTTTTCACGAGCGAATAGCCCGATTTGCGTAGCGTTTAATGGGGAAAAAAAGTAGGCATTCCTTACTAGTAAAATGCCCTTGTAAATTATTCACCAAAGAAAGAAGGATTAAGCGGATGTATTTATTCATTGCGCAGTTTTATATAACTTAACGTAAAAACATTCCCTCGACGTTGTTGAAGAATTGTACGAGAACGTAGATACTAGTAGCGTGCAGAGAGGACAGATAGCGCAACTGTACGAACGTTCACAAGATGGCAGATAGATAGCGACACCATAGCATATACCGACTTTGTTCCACAAAACGCCATTTTGTGACGTTCTTACCTAAAATCGTCGAGAATTACATGTACAAGTGATTGAAAATAATCACTTTCACAATCAGTATATGCGGTAAAAATAAATTAGGAGTTCCGGGATTACGTAATACACGAACGTCTATTTATTTTCCAAGTTCGACATAACCGGAGACAAATGTTTTTACACTTGAAAAACAGGTAGCGCTATTATCGTGCTCACTTGTGAAACGCACGTTTTACGACACGCAGTAACGTATTGTTTTTAGCAAATTATGCGCCAAGTTAATTATTTTAAGTACGTATGGTGTTAACGCAATAAAGAAAAATATCACGCTATTATTTATAGGGTTCGTGTAAAAAAGTAAACTCATCCGGCGCGAGACGAGAGAGATATAAGACATGAAACAGCCTAGAAATAGGCTATACTATAGTTAAATGAGCATATGCGCATGCTCTGGAACTTTGCGTCTATAGTACGACCTCAATATAGATTCTATTACGTCGTAGTTGGCGCCGCCACCGCCGCTCGGTTTTCAAACTGTCACTGCCACATTTTTTAACGGATTTTCGCTATTTTTGTTTCATTTTTAATATTGTGACTTACCAAGTAATAACTGCAACTTTACAATTCATATTTTAATGACGTGAATTAGATACAGCATGTTTTATTCATTGTCAACGTAATTCCTTACAATTTTTTTTGTCATATAATTTTGTTATTTTTTGAGGGTTCCTGAGATTGTATTCGTAGAATCGCTACCTTCGTTAAATCCAGGGTTCGTAAAATCGGGGGTCTAGTGTAGTACTTAAAAACAGGAATAAATAAGTAACTTTATGCCTTCTCCACTACCAGAAAATAAAATGCAAGAATCTTTTCTCAGTATTTCTTATTATTTATTAGTTAACCTTAAGAATTTCTGAGCTATCAGACACACTGAGACTTAACATATATATAAAATGATTTTAAAAAGTTTTTTCCTTGCTAATTTTCTTAAACTTTAGGGCATATACATGAACTGAAGACAAATATAATTTTTTTCACTATTTTTGCCAAAATCAGTACATAAAAGTGCAACTTTTCTGTACTATTACAATTCAAAAGTCATAATTTTTTTTTTCAGCCAACCCTATTATATATGTATATGGCCATTTAGGTACTACTGGAAAAGAAAATAAACATAGCTACAATTTTCTCATGTTTATAAGCAAAGTGTACTCCCATGATAAATCACGAGTTATTTTATTCCCCACATTATTAGTTTCAGCATACCTTCTTCCATTTGTAGAATAAATGACTAGATTTCTCAGGATAAGTGATGATGTAAGTCGAATGCTCTTGGTAACAGGTCCTTCATTATCATCCTAGAAACAAAAAATATTTCAGTTCAAACTAAAATTTTTACAGACCATCTCACAATAGTAAGTGCCCTGGAATTACCTATTCCTTCCTAACAAAAATCAGAGAGATGTAAAAAAGTTTTATTTCCAAATTTAACTTGAGGCTTCAATTTTTGTCAGCATTGCAATTGTGGAAGTTTTGCAGTACTTTTTAGTTTTTATTCTAACTCAAAACCATGTACTGTACAGTGTTTTAGCAACAAATAAAAAATAGTGCCATGGTGTCCACATTGCCAGTGACCAAAGCCAACTACGAAAAGTGGCAAGAAATCTCTTAATTCAGAGATATAATCAGCCCAGAGTTATTGCATCACATCATCTAGATGCAATATTCGAATCACCTTTGGTGAGTACTGATTCTGTTCAGTCAATGAAGATTCTTGGTTTACCAACGGACCATTGGGGTGCAATATTGTTACATTTATTGGTGCGTTAACTTTACAGCAACTTGAGGAAGCAGTGGGAGCTCTCCTTGTCACAAGAGGAAATGCCTTCGTATCCAAAATTTATGTCATTTTTAGAGAAGTCACAAGTATCGGAAGATAGGCAAGTTAGGGTAATGTCCATGGGAAAGAGTACCGCAGGAATGGAAAGACCCAGGCCAATGAGGGCAGCAGGCAACCCGAGAATTGTTCTAAGTACTTTGAAACCTGAGGTATGGTCTCTTCACTCCACAAGGTATTGATCAACCCACAGAAAAATCAGTGTATTGCATAGAAACCTAAATCATGTCGTCTATGGTTCTCTCATCAACTGCAGTGGTAAAGGTGTTGGACACTGCAGGGCAGCCACATACCATAAGAGCTATCATAGATACAGGGTCACAGGCATCATTCATCACTCAAGCGTATGTTCAAAGATTGAAGTTACTTTGTGTTCGTTGTAAGGGTGGTTATTAATGAGGAAGATGAACAACAGAGGCAAGAGTGTGGAGAAGCTCTTAAAACCTTTATAATTTCCTCTGCTATAAAACCAGTGGATGATTTTGGGAAGTAGAGGAAGTACCAATACCAGTTACACTTAGAAGCAAAGAACTTGTTTGTGGAAACCAACTCTCGTAAGCCAGATGGAAGATATTGTGTGGCACTTCCTTTCAAGTGTGAACGGCCAAACTTAGGCATCATATCGATTCTTGTCACTAGAGTGTAGACTTGCTCAAAACTCAATACTTGAGAATGCAGTATCACAACTTTTTACGTGATTATCTTGATAAAGGCCATATTGACTTGCTAGGAAAACTTTCAGTCAGAGTTTCAGATGGTTACTTTGGCCCACACCACTGTGTTATCCGACCTGATAGTATCAAGACCAAGTTAAGAGTTGGGATTGGTGCATCAGCCCAGACTTCCTAAGGACCATCACTTAATGATCATCTATTGGTTGGTCCTAAACTTCTACCAGACCTTGTAACCATTCTACTTCGATTTCACATTCATTTGGTGGCGCTGACAGCTGATGTGTGACAAAAGTACCGCCAAATCCTAGTGCGGATTGAGGACCATATGTATCAAAAAATTGCCTGGAGATTCTCCCTTCAAGAACTATTGCTGCAGTATTAACTCAACACAGTGATGTTTGGTCTTTTATCATCTCACTTATCAAGCTATTAGAGTTACTCACCAGTTGGCGGTGGATGAAGGAGACAAGTTTCCAATGACAGCTCAGAAAATCATGTAGGATGTTTACATGGACAACATATTAACAGGAGCAAACTCAGTTAAACAAACCCTTCGTCTGCAATGGGAACTCGGCAGCCTTTTCAAAGCAGGGGGATTTATGCTTCATAAATGGGCCTCTAACGAGCCGTGAGTAATGAGGGCACTTCTTTCATCAGATGATTCATGTAGTTCTCACTCATTCTCGGATTCTTAATCAGATTCTGTCAAAGTACTAGGATTGTTGTGGAACTCTACCAGAGATTGTTATTCATATTTGTCTCAACCAACTTCATTTGTACCAAGAGGTCAGTTTTGTCCATTGCAGCTAGAGTATTAGATCCTTTGGGTTTAATAACACCAGTGGTTCTGTTTGCTAAACAACTAATTCAGTAGGTCTGAAAATTACAGTTGGGTTGGGATGATTTCCCCCCTGAGACGTTAGTGAAAAGGTGGAATCTATTTTAAGGTGAACTAGATATACTCTCCAAGGTGGTGGGTCCTCACTCTGTTGTTTCCTCAGAAGCCAACAGGCATGAACTGCACGGATTTGCTGATGCGTCAGAAAAGGGGTATGCAGCAGTTGTCTATCTCCGAGCAACAGTGAATGGTCAGTGGATTAGTGTCTCTCGTTTGCGCCAAATCCAAGGTTGCACAACTTAAAGCTCTCACCTTACCCAGATTGGAGTTATGTGCTGCTCAGTTACTTGCCAGGCTGATGAAGATGGTTGGGGAAGTTTACAGTCACGTCTTCCTGAATTGAAGATGCTTGCATGGTCAGACTCAATGGTGGTATTAGCCTGGATTCGTTCCGAAGAAAAGGAATGGAAGACTTTTGTGCGGAATCAAGTATGTGAGATTCAGTCTCTTATGCTGACAGCTTGCTAAGCCCATGTCCGATTCCAGGATAACCAGCGGACTGTGCATCTCGAGGATTGTTGCCTTCTGAACTCCTGGAACACACTTTGTGGTGGCAAGGACCACCTTGGCTGGGTCAGCATTCAAGCTCAGGGACTGACAAGGTGTTGGAGGAACCCTTGTTAAGTGTCCAATTAAGTAGAGTCTGAATAGCAAGTACAGGTATTTTCTGTCTCTTTCACAAAAGGGGAAGAATTTCCTTTTACCAATTACGCTTCACTTTCTAGATTGCAAAGAGTGGTGGCTTATTGTTTTTGCTTTGCTGAGAACTGCCGTACGAAACCTACCAACAAGGGGTCACTTACTACTATGGAATTGCAGCGAGCTATGTTAGCACTGATTAAGATTGTCCAAGTCATCAGTTTCAGAGAAGAGATGCAGAATTTGCAGTCTGGAAGAACCCTCCCCAACCGATTATGTGGACTGAATCCATTTGTTGATGAAAAGGGATTTCTACGGGTAGGAAGACATTTGCAAAATGCTGCTCAAAATTATCAAGTAAAACACCCCATTTTGCTGCCCGCAAAGCATCGGCTAACATTGTTGCTGATTGATTGTGTTCACCAGAGACATCTTCATGTCGGTCCTCTGTTGGTCCATTCAATGCTGAGACAGAAATACTGGATATTGGGGGCTCGGACCACTATTCGACATAGGTTGAGGCAGTGCAATCATTGTTTTCGCTATTCACCCAAGACTTGTGCCCCACACATGGGCGACTTACCTAGACGCAGAGTACACCAAGCCCGTGCCTTTCTGAATGTTGGTGTTGAATATGCTGGACCCTTTTTTTGAAACCATGGGAAGACTGAGAGGTGCAAAATCATATAAATCTTACCTCTGTCTTTTTGTATGCATGAGCACAAAAGCTGTACACCTAGAACTTGTAACTGGGTTGTCCACTGATCACTTCCTGGCAGCAATGAAGAGAATGATAAGCCATCGAGGTGTGTGTGCACATGTGTATTCTGACCAAGGAACAAATTTCGTTGGAGCCAGGTCTGTCCTGGGAGAATCTTACAGTTTTGTGAACTCTACTGACTATAGCCAACAAATGTCAACTCTACTAGCTTCAGAGAGAATCCAGTGGCACATGAACCCTCCAGCCACCCCACACTTTGGTGGGCTTTGGGAGGCTGGTGTTAAGTCAGTGAAGAAGCACTTGGCACATGCCATTGGAAATTAAATTTTAACCTATGAAGAGTTATACACAGTGTTCATTTAGGTTGAAGCTATTTTAGATTCACGTCCCCTGTCAGTGAAGATCCCAATGATTTAACAATTTTGACTCCTGCTCATTTTTTAAGAATGAAACCTTTAACCAAAATTCCGGAATCAGATCCATTTCCCATTTGAGCCGGTGGCAGCTGCTTCAACCGATTCATCAGACCTACTGGAAACAATGGAATCATGACTACTTGCATACGCTGCAGCAACACTCCAAGTGGACGAACCCATAAGTGTTGGCACTCTTGTGTTAATTAAGGATGACCAGTCACCCCCATTGAAGTGGAAGCTGGGACGCATTACTCAAGTTAATGCAGGACGAGATGGAGTGGTCCAGGTGGCATCAGTCCTAACTGACCAAATAATTGCGCAGCGCCCCAGAACGAAAGTTGTGTCCCATTCCCTCCCAGTTAAGAAAACTTTATATTTTGGACGAGGGGATGTTAGTGTTGTAATTAATGTTATGGGAATCTGTACACTATAAATGTACATATTTGGGTAGGGTAGTTACTCCCACTGTTGGGGACAATTTGATTCTGAGACATTGGTTGGCAACCCTGCATCTATTGTAATTCAACAGTGTTGCAAAAAGCTGGCGGACCTGAAAGTTGTGAATTTAAATGCCTTTGTATTTCCGGAATTCTCTTTGCTATTCTCGAAACTAACACAACTTACAGATACTTCTGCTAAAATAATTTTTGTATTAATAATGTAAGTCTTAAAACCTCACTGAAATATTATAACAAGATATTACACACTACCCTAGCACATAAACATTGTTTGGCTGTTAGCATGCACTTTATGGTATAAAAGAGGGGGACCAGGGTCATGTGTGATTAATAAACAATTTAAACTAAACTGTACTTACTGGTAGTCTGATAACTATTTTTCAATACATCAATGTTATGAAAATGCAGAAGAACTACTGTACAACAATCTAAAAATTTCTTATTCATAAACGTGGTAGTATACTTGGAAATTTTTGTGCATGTGAGAGCCAACATAAAAGGGGCAAAGAGTGATACTGGGAACTGTCATGGAGCCATCTCTGGGCCGTAAAATACATTTACAGTCAAAGTAGGTACACTGTGTTAAGCTTTCAGTTATATCCTCTCACCATGGCACAGTGATAATTTCTCAGGTTTTCCCTGCAGTGTATGGAGTAGCCACTGCCAGTATGAGACCATCCTCAATGGTTTAACTACAGAAATTCTTGTGGGACAGAACCAATCAGCTGTACTATTAAATAATACTTTCTTCATACCATACACTATGTTGGTTGAAACACTATGCACAAAACCACCTGTTTTATACCTTGACAGCCTTGCAAGCATGACCACCAGAAGTGGAATGGTCAGCTGAATTTAAGAACACAGCACATACTCAAAAAGCAGAAGTACTCTATCTGGAAGAAGCCAGGTTACCACGATGGACCAAGGAATTTTGGAAAGCACAAGAGGCTTGCCAGTTCAACATACAAGTATGTGCTAATAAAAAGAAGATGATGAACAAAAGTGGGAATAATCTGAATGAATTAGCAAAAGTCAATTAGATTAAGTAATCTGCAAGAGTCACAGTCATGTGACCAGGTTTGCTTGATCACCACGTTAAGGCACCTGCCTGCCTTCCTTGTAAACCATGTTGCAGTGTGCTAGCACAATTATTTTTTCTGAGAAACTTCTCAATGTGTTTCTAATGTGCACATTTACGAAAAGAACAAAGTTATAAATCATCAAGTTTATTATGAAGATCATTTTGGGAGACCTTCAAAATGGCTAAAAACTGTTTTTTCTACCTATTACATCTAAAGAACTACTTACAGGATTCGAGTGAAACTATGAAACAAAGATGTATTGAACTTTACTTAAACCTTTCCACCAATAAAAAGATGGGGTCACCACTGAAAGTGTCAGTCATGTGAGTGTTCTACGACACCACTGCACCACGTATCAGTGTCTCGTAGTAGAGACAATACCATGCCAGATAAGCCAGTCAACATTGCCCTTGGCACCATGCCTCACTCACACAAACACACTGCTTCTAAGAGGGCGCCTTAATGTCTAAAAATCTACAAGCAATTCAGTCTCTTCTGACTTAGTGGAAGCTTAAAAACTCTATACAAGTTACTGTTTGAATGTCTCCAGCTAAAACTTTTCCTTGCCAAGACTACCTTCTTGACTTTACGTAACTACCAATAAAAATTGGGGTAACTTTTAGTAGACTTCTTTTACCACTAACACTAGCCTAGTTCTTAAACATGCTGAATTTTTATAATACATACAGAAATATCCAAATAAACATTAGATATCCCAGCCATATTTTCCAGTACCTTATTGAATAGTTTATTACAATGATAAAAATAAATAAAAATCCACTACTAGTAGCACAACTTAAAATGGCTACAACACAGTTCTATTTAAAAACACACAACATGCATGAATAATAAATAAATTTTTATTTGTTGCTAAAACACTGTACAGTACATGGTTTTGAGTTAGAATAAAAACTAAAAAGTACTGCAAAACTTCCACAATTGCAATGCTGACAAAAATTGAAGCTCAACAATTCAAGAATGATACTGAACTCCAAATGATTCTTACAAAATTTTAACTCGGAATGTCCACAGAAAACTAATACAATTTCCCTGACCTATATTTTAATTTTCCCTACCATTTTTAAATAATACACTTTCTACTATTTGAAATTTCCTGAATGAAATAAAGAGAATCTAGCCTTCACCATCACAACAGCTGATATAGCGCTTTCTCCACTTTCTTCTCATACTTTTTATTTGACATTATTACTCAATAATAAGGTAGTCTTTCTGGTTTCAATTTATTCATAACAAGAAATAACTGAATTTACAGTACTTAAATAATGTTGTGATGCGTCGACAGGCACAATAAAAATTATCATTGGCATTATATATGAGAATTTTTTTTTTTTGGGTTGTGTAACATTCACATATCTAGGTAATGAGTGGCCTAATTTTTATGTGCTATAAACCAAAAGTCTAGAGTAAAAACTATGTGCTATAATGTGCATAAAAAAATATAACTAAGGTACTCTGGATAAACGCATTTGGAGCACACCTGCTCTCCTTGTATTAAATCTACATTACACTTATTAATATTTTATTTTGAAATGTATTTACAGACAAAATTATGCATATATTCAGTGCTGATATTGTTTACAGCACATAAAATTAATATATTTGACAATAGAATAATTTCAGCAAATGTTTCTCAGTAACCTTCATACATACAAACAAACAACCCCCCTTAAAGCAAACATACCAAATAATTGTCTCTTGTACACCTGTAACATTGTTATATGCATTTATGAGCTTTATACAGTAATAATGAATCATCATTAAAGGTATGTGAAAATCGCAAATCGCCATAAATGCGAAATATATGCGACATTTCGAGTTAGTTGCGAAAATTTGCAGAATTACGACTTATTTACGAAAAACCTGTAACTTTTGATAGGCTTCTAAGACGTGTGCATTATCAAGACAAACCATATGCATTCACTATTTAATTTCAAGAAGATTATTGCAGAAATTATCATAAACATGCATTTATATAGCAATTACATATTAATACTGTGGTTGCACAAACAAAACTAAACACGCCATGTTAATGACATCCGTGCACATTCGGTAATAAGAGATTATCTTTACCAAGCTGGCATATGCGTTAAAGTGAGCTGATAATGGCTAGAGGAAGGGGAGGGTTACAGGTTGGATGTCTGCAAGATATTTTTCTGCCTTGGGGGTTAGGGTATTGATTGACATTTCCCGGGAAACGCGTTGCGGGTTGTTTCCCACGATGATATTTGGGAGGGTATGTAGAGGATGGGGTGGTCTGCCGGCCATGAGACAAGCATGTAACTCTAGCTGTCAAGGTCTTGTTATCTACGGAAGAGTTAAGATTTATAAAGAAATGAGGTGTAGACAAACTGTGTAACGCAAAATGTAGTGCTCACAGGCCAAACATTGCTCTCTGACGTGCGCCATCAAGTTATTCAACAATTTTAACTGTTTTTGCATGAAAAATACTTGCGCTTTTTTAACGGTTCCCGAGAGTATATTTGTAAAATAGCTGCCTTCGTAAAATCAGGGGTCTAGTGTAGTTACATTTTTACGTGATGTAGAAAATTTTCTTTAATGGTGTGCACCCTCGTGTTTTCGTATATACACGAGTGAATACGGTAATATGGGCAGACAGAAAGTGAGCTTAGCCAAGGTGCAAACGAGTTCAAAGATGAAAAATGTTATGTGAGTGAATCGGGACTTTTGATGTGCGGTATATGCAATATTAAATTAGAATCCGATAAGAAGGGCAATTTGCAAGAATGTATCAAGTCACTTGGCCATACATCTAAATGTTAAAGTGTAAAGTGTGACTTGGCATCATTTAATAATGCAGGAATATGTGAAAAGGTCAAAAATCGAAAAGACTGAATTCGTAATTGATACAGTAAGGACATGTCTACGAGCCAACATCCTGTTACACACACTAGACCATCCAGCTTTTCGTTAGTATCTTGCAAAGTATGTCAAAGGAGCTGGTGACTTACCAGGAAGTGATCGTCTGTGAAGAGAGTATGTTGAGAAATGTGGTGAGGAGGAGCAAGAAGGTATTCATAGGGAATTTGAGAATGAAAAGATTGTTATTATTGCCGACGAAATGACAGACAGTAAAGGAAGGTGTGTGTTTGCTATACTTTTTAGATCCGTAAGTGCTGCAGCTTTTCAGAAAGTGTCCTTAGCAAGTGTTTCATTCCTTGATGTAGCTAATGGAACTGCATGCAGTCAAGCCATTCTAGGCATAATACAAAAGTATGGCATTCTTTATGAAAATGTTGTGGAACTTGTTTCGGATTCTGCAAAGTACATGGGGACATGTTTCTCAGCACTGAAAGTTGTCATTGGTGAGCATCTGATGCATTTTCAGTGCTGAGCTCATAAACTCAATTTAATTGGAGATGTATTTATGTGTGAGTTGGGGGAACTGAACCAGTTGATAGTTAATTTGAAGATGACTTTTCTGCATGGTAGGAAAATAAAAAGCTGCTATACAAATTTTCTTGTCACACAGTTTCCAGAACTGTGACCTGTGTTATTCCCCAAGCCTGTTGTGACTAGATGGAACTCTTGGTTCAAGAGCGTCATTTACCTGGAGAAGTATCTTGATCCTCTTATTGAGTTCCAAAACCCATATCAGGGGAAAAATGCAAGTGCCGTGACAGTTTGCATCATGTTTAAAACCCCTGAACTAAAACTTCTGTTAAAAGCAGAAATCACTTTAATCTTTGAAGTATGCCAGCAGGTGATGAAGTTAATAAATACTGTTGAAGGTTCGATGTATCCATGTGCCCACACAATTTGGAAACACTTGGAACGACTTTCTCATTTGTTGGAAAGACATGGCAAATGTTCATTTCCTGATAAAACAGCTTCTCTTTTGACCGAGTGCGACAATGTGGTGAAACAGGCAGATGCTCGAGAAAAATTTAAAAATACCTGTGTCAAAGCTCACATGAAGTTGGTGTCTCACATGAAAACAAATGAAGCTGACAATATATACATGAACACAGGAACTTTGTTCAATCCTGCTGTAGCTGGACAGATCTTATAGGTAAGTACTATTGAAATTCTGCTAATTGTTAACACAATTCTATAATTTAGTATGTAGGTAAATTTATACTTAGGTCAGCCTATTTTTGTTTGTAGGTCAATGAAACAGCTGTGAATACATGTAGACTGAATTTGCCAAAATTCGCATCTTGGAGCAGTCAAGTTTTCTGGAAGGATACATACACTTTCATCGGCAGCTGGTTAACCGTATAAGGGAAGGGGTTCAAGTGGATGTTGTACAGATACTGCTAGCAATGAAGTAGGAGAATAGCTGCGTTAAGGACTGTGTGGTTACCTGTAAACAGTGTAGATGCTAAGAGGTTTTTCAGCAACTATAACCTTGTACTTTCAGACAGAAGAACAGTGCTGAAAGAAGAAAGCTTGGAAACCTGTTCAATGCTAAAATTTAATCAGTGAAACATTTTATTTGTTTCTTATATAAAATATTGTCTTGTACCTTGCACATTTGATAAGTTTTGTAAGTATATTGTTTTTGATAGAAAATTAGCTTTTCCTATATTTTCTAACTTTTTCATTAAATATGCTGCATTATGCTACAAAGCTCTTTACAAAATACAAAAAAATGCTACAAAACCAATATGAAAATGCTACAAAATGATTGTCAAATTACTATTTTCACGCACCTCTAATCATCATAATAGAAACTTATTCTGAAGGTAAAAAGATAATATGCAGACATTTAAGTCTTACTTTTCTGGTGCTTACACTGATGTACCGTATTTGCCGGCATATAAGACAACAATTTTTACATATTTTTGGCCCTCAAAAATTGCTACTCGTCTTATATAAGGGTGCAAAAATTTTTGGTAGCCAAAAATCGTTTAAAAGCTAAGCTGTAAGCTGTGGAGTTGTATGATGATTCAAGGAATTGCGTTTTTCGTCACAAATGAAAACGAGTGCCCCATTTATTTTTATAAAATTTATGGTACGAAATTTTGATGAGGGTCATTCATAATAAAGGACACTTCCTCGCAGCGAAGTGGCAATCGATGCGAGCGCATGCCGAGATACTTTGTCTCGCCAGCCTACAACTCTCGGGTGGAGAAAACTAGGATCTAGGTCCGCATGCTTTCATCCTTTGTCTCGCAAGCACAAGACTCTCGGGCGGAAAAAACGAGGATCTAGGTACCGTACCACACATTCACGTGTCTACCATCTAGTGCTAGGCTGGCAGACAACAGCGCACATGAATGTGATGACCTTGCAAGCAGCAGCTGTTGCCCGGCGTTGCCATGTAGTGCACAGCGTGCCTCAGGCCGGTGTTGCCAAGTCGCGCACACCTGCCGGCATATGGTCGGAGAGGAGATATCGCCGGCCGCCGCCGTGCATTTCCGTGGCTCTTGGGCGCACGGAGGGCAGAAGTAGCCAATGTTATTCGTTTGTGTGTCTACTATGATGTTTATATGATGGTAATAAATGCATTGAAATATTTAAACTAAATTTTTAATGTTTTTGGCAAAGGAAAAAATATTTTTCTGTCAGGAATTTCAAAATTAATAATTTACTTTTTTTCAAGATTTTGTACCTTCAAAACCATGACTCGTCTTATATGCAGGGTCGTCCTATATGCCGACAAATACGGTAAGCTATGAAGTAAAACAAATCATCTGTGTCATCTACAGTAAGCACTTGCATAAAAGATCACAAGACAGCATGTACACGGTTACAAACTTCCTCATTCAGAGTGATGACAGACTGAAGCATGACATTTTTCCTTCAAATTACTACAACTGTGGAACTTACTTTCCAAGTTTGTTTTCGAGCCAATCCTCAGAACAATTCCAACTTCCCCTGACTTTCCAGGAGCAATATTTTTCCAGCCAAAGTCAAGATTCTAGTTTGAGAGACGTTGCACTTTCATACGAAAATATATTAGTGATAATATAAATAACACACTGCTCGTACTGGTGCCAGGCGTGTATCACACGTACAGAACAAAAATTGCGCCATGTTGGTGTGGTGACGCCATCTTGTCTATCATGTCGCACTATCAATCACCAAAGTAATATAGACTTTTCAAAGGAAGAAGTTGGCAACAGTTATCTGTACTGATGTAAACAATATGATCACGTATTCTTACATGCTTGAATGTTATGTGGGCTACATTTTAGTGACAGCTCGTTTAGAAGTTCGGTTATTACTTATACATAGTTTGCAGATATTCGAACTGAACTCGAACTTTTGATTTACTTTTCGAACTGAACCCGAACTAATTTTTTGTAGTATTTTTTCTCAGAACCGAACCGAACTTAGCCTACAAGTTCGAGTTCAGTTCGAAATTCGAACATTCGACCCAGCTCTACAAAATATACAACATGTAATGCAAGGTCACAAAAAACAAGTGAAACACACAGTGTCACTCTAACTAGCTGAATTAGAAAAACTCCACGAGGCATTTAAAACCAACAAAAAGAGTACTTAGCAGGCATAATTAAGATCTAGCCTAATGAACGGTTACACTGGCTCACACGAAGAAAGAAAGACTGAAGACTATCATTACTCTTACAACCTCCATATAACTCAGCTCTGAAGTACATTTCCAGTTCACTGCAGAAGACACCCAAAACTTACAAGGACATGGTCAACTAAGTACTTCAATAAAAATATAGGCCCAATGTAAAACCAGATGCAAATTACAATTACAAAAAGAAAAGTTCTGACTGGCAAGAAACAACAGTAGGATAGGCTATTCATTCAGAGATTTAAATCACAGTACGAAATGTCAGAATACAATTTACACAAGAAGCCAGATTTTACGAATTCAGGTTTAACAAAACATCAATTTTACAACAGGATTTTCGGGAACCATGGAATGTTGTTAATTCTTGGTTCTACTGTGTTGAGTCATCTGCCTCCCTCGTGTACCTAAGCCTGCAGACCTCCACAATCTCTTCCCTTTCCCAGCATATATTTGCTAGAAGCCTCTTGGTGACAGCAATACGATTCTATTGTTATATCTATATGTCACAAACACTGAACTGCAAAAATGCATGTTATTTATCAATGTGAGACCATAACATGCATGTGACTCTGGTGAGCCCTGTTGCGTGTGTTTTGTTTCCGGTGAGATGAGATCCAGACATCCATAGCTGAAACCATAACTTATAGGAGCCAGTAATGGCAACCCACATACTTGTCTTTTACGATGCAAAATAATTTACATAAGATAGACAAAATAAATTAAGAGTCTTTCAGCTCACTCAGCTTTGCATAGTATTGAAGGCTTTAAGTTTCAGTGATTTTTCTAGTTTGAACAGACCATGCAAAGTCATCACTAGTACGATCCTTTGGCAGCCGATTGAGGAGACAGCTGCTCTGCCACTGCCCTAATGCTTGCAGATGGCCAACATACCTACCCGTAGCAAGTAATTAACTGATAATTTTTATCCAGTTGTTGTTAACTGGCATTCCAATTCATACTTTCTTGCAGTTCAACCAATCACTACCAACAACAAACACTGAATGCATTGAGCTAAGATACCATTTCTTGAACCATTGGAACATATTTCTCTCTCGCACTGCTAGTAAACCATACAATGAATGCTTCATCAATTTAAAAAATAGTGGTCAGCAGTATTCTTTAATTAACAAATAATAATGTACACGTCTGTGAACACAAAGATTATGCTGAGGCCGGTCTGACTCAACTTAATTTGTTTCAATTTTCGTCACTGTTTTCAGGAACCTAACCCCGACGTAAATTGAAGACTTACTACGGTATATCTCGTGCAAGTTTTAGGTACAATATTTACCTAAGCATACTTCTGAAACCAACAACATCTAAATGATTCAAATTGTTAGTTACAGGCATAGTAACAGTAATAAAAATTTCTAGCACTGATGAACTTTCTTTGTATAAACATGACATCAGTTTTCTAGACCAATCAAAAATTTTTTTTCAAACAGAACATACTCTACGAATTTTGATCCAGCATCCAGTAAAACCAAATTCATTTCTTGACCCCTAACTATTATGCAAGTCGGATCAAGTTCTAACTGAGTTAATCCGTAATCTTAGATCAGTAGAATAAATGTCATTCACAAATTTATACAAATGGTTATGAATTAGATACATATTACAACCACCCAGCAAGATTAAATAAGGTATTCTACACAAACATGGTATAATTTTGAGGGAACGGGATATGGAAATTTAGAAATTTGAGAACTTTTACGCACATTCTTAAAAAGGAAATCACATTCTTGGATATTAGGACAGGATAGTTAAGTACTAAATATTATTTTTTTCCAATCCTTTTCACTAGATAACTGACTTCATATATGTATAATGATGACACTATTTCACAAACACATACACAGAATCCTCTCATTGAAACAAGTGGGGGAAAAAAAAATAAACATACAGGATGAACAACTTGCAGGACAACAAAAAAGACGCACAACAATGAATCAATGATGTTAAATACATACACACTTCTAATTCATGGATACAACTCTACGGCGGACATTGCAAAATTTCAACAAAACTCAACATTCAAAAAATATTCACAACAAGCAAAGACAATAAACAAAACAACTTGAACTTAACATTTCCAGGATAATATAACAAACAAAAAACTGTAAAACATTTAAGATGGTAAAAAATAAACTATATTTGTGCACAGCAGGGCATGTGGGTGGGCACAAGCAAACAATGTGAAAAAACACATGCACACCAACATGCTGAACAAAGCAGTGTATGAAAATATGCAACACAGAGGTACACGAATGAAGAAAACCAATGTTACCTGCTCGGGCGGGCTTGGGCCAGTCCGAGCCTGGATACTTGCTGGCGCTGCCTTCTGCAGTGAACAAACAAACATGCTGTGTATGCATGTAGTGACCGTATTTACAACAAGGTTTACCACAGGCCAAAGAAAATCCAAAAGCTACTATAAATATATAAATGAATAGAATTTGTAATCAGAAAACTCACAAAAAAAATTTGGGATAAAAGTAAGCTGGTTTCTATTTTTTGGTGAACAGAACTAAACATTACAGGCTACAATATAGTCTGTAATATTTGCAACTCATTATCATTTACCACAAATAAATTAAAAAGTGTCCCACTACAACCTCAGAAACAAAATCTAAATATGAAACAACAGTGGACATTTTTATCTGTGACACACCCAAAACACATGGCCATAAACAGACAGAAAAAATTACTTTTACCAACAACATTTTAAGAAACCAAAACCTAAACTCTACATTAAGCAAGTTTTCTGTGATAACTCCCAGAAATTCCTTGAAGAAGTAGGGTTAACTACTTACTTTTGACAGGCTTATACAAAAATTATTCTGCGTGTACATTTTAGACAATACACAATACACAGAGAGCACATATTATATCTGTACTAATTCCTGGGGTAATACATGGCAAAAAATCCAAAATATAAAAATGCAGTAGAACATCGTTAATCCGTGATGGTCGGGACCAAGACAATCTTAGATTATCACATTTCACGAATATACCATTAAAAATTCGGAAGTGCTTGCCAGACATGTGCCTGCAGTACGCAGCCATGTATGAAAGTCAAGGCTAAGAAACACTACAGATCACAAGTCCCGAGATGCTTTGACACTGATGTAACAAGTAAATAAAAACAAATTTATTGTGTTTACAAATGTTCTCGGTGAGCATTTTAAGAAAAACTTACACAGTAAACACACACATACATACAAGAAGAAAGGTATGTGTACCAACATAATGTCAAACACATTCACTACTACTTTACTGCTGAAGAGTGGCAACACTGTAGGCTTCTGGCTGGCTACTTTCTTTTGTACATCTGTCAGGCACAAGCAACCAAAGCACTTCACTCATTTACCCTTCATCCCTTTTATCAGTAAACTCCTGCATGTGCATGCACCAGCATGTCACTCACACCCCCTTCCACACACATGGCATGCACATAAACACACACAAAGACACACAAACACACATCCAAACACACACACAGACATATTTTCTTCATCTTATAGCTGGCGTCACTTAGCATCTCACTCAAAAGAATCACTGCTTCTTAATACAGTGTACGTTTACCTATGTTGCACGTAAGATAAGGACAGTCAAGAAGAAGGCACTGCATTTACAAAACTCGCAAAACAAATTGTGGTAACCGGGGACGCCAAAAAAATAAGCCGGGCAGTCTGCATCAGAAATGTGCTGTCTTTCTTTTCGCCTACAACAAGATTTTCCGATGTTCTCAAGCCTAGAACACGTTCACTTTTATGGCCGGTAATTACTGTCAACAGTGATGAGTTATCTCGGACACTGCATCTCTTTTTCGCAAAGCAAGGAAGATAGCTCGCCTAATCTCCCTACCTAAACATTTCTCCTTAGTGCCGAGTGTAGTACAGGCAGCGGAAACACCTGTCGGCACTTTCCTTCTACATTAAATATAATCTCGTACTTGGTAGTGAAATCTGAAGCCTTCCTTTAACTGCAAGTCTCATAAAAAAATCATGTCTGCATAGGTAGTTAATAATCATCGTAATTAAAGCTGCAGTGAAACTCATGACAAAAAATCTTAGTTAAAAATTGCTATTCATAAACCATAGCAGTGAAGTTAAAACACAATGACTGTGAATGACTACAGAAATTCTTAATATTGTCCAGTGTAACAGTGCGCTGTTTTATTTGTAGAGAAACGCATATGCTTGGAATGGGTAGAGGGTTGAGTTTTCATGCCGGCAGAAAATGTTGGCGGCGTCACAATGGCCAAAGGATTAATGGTACGGTACATGGAAATAGTATTAAAGGGGGTGGGGGGGGG
>PNEQ01103885.1:0-23452 GCA_003012365.1 Medauroidea extradentata
CACAGGACACACACACCTCACAGGACACACACACCACACGACACACCACACATGCACACACACCACACACATCACACACAACACATACTCAACACACACCACATACATGTGCACACACACCATATGCGCACACACCACACACAACACACACCACACAACACACACCACACAACACACGCACACACAACACAACACACCACAGGCACACACAACACACCACAGGCACACACAATACAACACACGCACACACAACACACCACACGCACACACAACACAACACACCACACGCACACAACACACCACACGCACACACAACACACCACACGCACACAACACACCACACGCACACACAACACACCACACGCACACACCACACATGAACCATTGAGCTGTGTTAGCAGTTAAAAACAGGAAGTGGCGTGCATGCCTTCATCATACACTAGACCCCCGAATTTACTAACCCTGGATTTAACAAAGGTAGCGATTCTACGAATACAATCTCAGGAACCCTCAAAAAATAACAAAATTATATGACAAAAAAATTGTAAGGAATTACATTGACAATGAATAAAACAAACTGTATCTAATTCACTGCATTAAAATATTAATTGTAGAGTTGCGGTTATTACTTGGTAAGTCACAATATTAAAAATAAAAAATAAAAAATAGCGAAAATCCGTTAAAAAATGTGGCAGTGACAGTTTGAAAACCACGCGCCGCCGCCGCCTGTGCCAAGCCGGCCTGTCTCCAACTACGACGTACTATTAGGATCTATATTGAGGTCGTACTATAGACGCAAAGTTCCAGCGCATGTGCATATGCTTATTTAACAATAGTACAGCCTTCTTCTACGCTGTTTGACGACGTCTTAATCTCTCTCGTCTCGCGCCAAATGAGTTTACTTTTTTACACGAACCCTATAAATAAAAGCGTGATATTTTTCTTTATTGCGTTAACACCATACGTACTTAAAACAATTAACTTGGAGCATAATTTGCTCAAACAATGCGTTACTGTGCATCGTAAAACGTGGGTTTCACAAATGAGCACGATAGTAGCGCTACCTATTTTCCAAGTGTAGAAACATTTGTCTCCGGGTATGTCGAACTTGGAAAATAAATAGACGTTCGTGTATTACGTAGTTCCGGAACTCCTAATTTATTTTTACAGCATATACTGACTGTGAAAGTGATTATTTTCAATCACTTATACATGTAATTCTCGATGATTTTAGGTAAGAATGTCACAAAATGGCGTTTTTGGAACGTCGGCATATGCTACGGTGCCGCTATCTATCTGCCATCTTGTGAACGTTCGTACAGTTGCGCTATCTGTCTGGTCTGCACGCTACTTGTATCTACGTTCTCGTACAATTCATCAACAACGTTGAGGGAATGTTTTTACGTTAAGTTATACAAAACTGCGCAATGAATAAATACATTCGCTTATTCCTTCTTTCTTTGGTGAATAATTTAAAAGGGCATTTTACTAGTAAGGAATGCCTACTTTTTTTTCCATTAAATGCTACGCAAATCGAGCTATTCGCTCGTGAGAAGGCACTCGGCAGCTCGGTTTTCTCTTTTTTTTTTTAGGACAAAGGTCGATCATATGTATTGTTTGGCGGTGTTCTTTTGATCATAAGACGTCTGCTTATTGATATAAATTCATATTTCAACTATCACTTACGTTATTTTTCCGTTAAATGCTACGGGAGTCTGGCTATTCGCTCGAGAGAAGACACTCGGAATCTCGATTTTCTCATTTTTTGGGGACAAGGGTCGGTCATATCTACCGCTCAACAGTGTGACGTCTGGCTACTGATATCAATTTATGTTTACATTATTACGTTAATTAATTTTCCGCAAAACGCTACGGAAGTCGGGGCCTAGAGACACTTTGCAGAAAAAATACAATTTTAAAATTTTCCGTTATGGGGGGGGGGGGGGGTGGGGCAAAAATAAGCCGCTATCGAATTTACGATGGTAGCGAGACGAACCGTGAGTATTCGTAAAATCGGGGGTCTAGTGTAGTTAATATTTTAAAAAATATACGGAAAGGAAATATTTCTTGGATGGTAATTTCCCTGCAATTGAGATGCCATGAATAAAAGTGTCTATTTCTGAGTGGGCAAAACATTACACAAGCGATAAAATTAGTATGAGTGAAGAAAATGTTGAGATGAGCAACATGGCCAAAATCAATTCATAAATATACACAAACATACTTCTGTCTCAGCTGTACTGAAGTAAATGTAATATTCCTCTTGTACCTTGTTGAGAGATGTAATATGCATTTGTAGCCTCTTGGATCATATAGTTTGCTAATCCTAAGGCTTAGATCTCGCAGTTTATCTGTGATTTCAGACTATTCCGAGGCATCGGGCCCCTCCATTAGTGTGAATAATTGGGAGTCGACTGTATTTTGTTACACAATTTACAATCTGTGAAAGCAATTCCTTCAGCGCATACAAAATGGTAAAATAGTATTTTTTTCTGACCAAACGTTCATCTACAGTGGCAACATCTATCCTCCAATTGTGTAAACCTGATTAGTGTATACATTTGTCCTGTACAGAATTTAAGGACTGTAGTGATGTTGACTTTTATAAATAAATAAGTACTTAACTAAACAAATAAAAAGGTAATATATATAAGGACAAACATATTGT
Organism: Medauroidea extradentata; assembly: GCA_003012365.1. Classification (NCBI taxonomy): domain Eukaryota; kingdom Metazoa; phylum Arthropoda; class Insecta; order Phasmatodea; family Phasmatidae; genus Medauroidea; species Medauroidea extradentata. The sequence continues at coordinate 2,669 of PNEQ01103885.1, forward strand.
TGCAAGACGTTTCGCTGGATAGGCCAGCTTCATCAGACAGCTGGTTCAGGCACACAGGGTAATAGTAAAGAAGTGGAGGATTGATGGATGGTGCAGGAACCACAGTAAGGTTTATTGCAGGGTGGGATCCTCTGGGGGTCATGGTGGTGGTGTTAGATGTGGCTGGCTGTAAATTATTGCAGATGTTTGGTGGACGAAAACTTTAGTTCCAGTCCAGAAGCAGTAACATGGACTTGCGAACATCCAGGCAAAGAACGTAACTGTGGGCTTGCCCTTGAGCAAAGTGTTGACTGCTGATGTGGCAGAGAGAGTTGAAGTCACTGCTAGACAAGGAAATGGTATGGGCACTGGGGTAGTCTGACTCCAGACAAAATGATGACATGTACAGGATGCGTGCCGGCTGCCGCGCTCGCATACTGTCTTGTCTCACTAGCAGGCTTGAGGCTACAACTAAACCCTTGCACAAATCCCATGCATCAGAACTATGAGGGTTCTTGTTTCACAATGGGTACTCCTGTTTACAAAACGCAGTGTTTGTACATATGCTCCACTGTGGATAAAATGTCTTAAACGACACAATTCTATTTGAAAACTCTGCTTTAGTACGGAAATGAATGCTTGAATTAAAGAGCCATAATGTGTTGTCGGCTGCACGCAAGTTATGTTCCCAATTAGTTGTTATTTGGTTTAATATGTGTGAGCAATGCAGAGGCAGCCGAAGCACCTTGAGAAGCTGCAGCGGGCAGGTGACTTGATTACGAGACAATGCTGCAACTACTGAGTTGAGCTGTCAGGTTTTCAGTTCATTTCGAAGTGTTCAACATATTTTTTAGGTATCATCGTAAAAAGCACATGCCATCCTGTTTAAATAAAATACCATTTAACTAACATAAATTATCTCATGTTAAAAGCAATTGTAATGAAATTTTTGGGAGATATTTTGGATTTCGGACATCAAAATTGATGCAATTTAGTTGACGCGTTTCATTCGTGCCGAATAGATTCACGTTTACGTTCCGCCACAAATTTGCTTGTCCCCTGAGTAAAATTAGTATAAGGAAGTTTGTACATACCTTTAAACCACATGTTGCCACACTTTGTTTGTATTTTAACCTTTAAATATACTTGACCTCATGTTTTTCTTGTACTCACGTCTTTTGTAAACAAACCACGGCCATGCGCCGCTACCAAATGTTTGTAAACTGAATAACATTTATATTTATTATTTCACATATTTATGTATTGTAAGCCTTATTTTTGCATCTTGCTAATTTATTTGGCATAAATTATTTAGTGTTTAAAACCTTTCAGGGCACCAAGTGGAAATATTTAGATTTTGTAATTTTTATTCGCGCGCCCATGCGGCGACATTTAACGCAGCGTAGTTGGCCTCCCTGTCTAGAGCTTGCCATGTTCCAAAAGTCCCGTTAGCACCACCCCCTCGGGAGGCCACCCAGTCTGCTAGACCCCCTAAAGATTCGGGTATAAAAGGGGGGCCTTCAGCCCTCGTTAGTCAGTAGCCGTCAGGGGATCGGCCTAACCACCGAGTCTCCTTGGCACTCCTCCCCGATCTGTTGGTTGACATCCGCAAGGTGCCAACAGATTACCCTTACCCAACCAACCTTGTTCTTACCATACACGCTGGGGTTGATGTCCGCAAGGTGCCCCAGCCCCACACACAACAGTCCGTCACAGAGGAGAGTTGACGTCCGCAAGGTGCCCTCTGTGATACCTTTACCTTAAATCCACCAGTCGGCGGATTCCTTGTACCCCACCCAACTCTTGCACTTTTCCTATCGGAGTGTCAAGTAGCGCTCGGTGGCGAACGCCGCTAGCCTGGCCCGCGCGCACCATTTTTGTCTTACAGAACACAGTCAGTTCTGCGCGCTTGTTGTTCCGAAAGTTATTGCACCAGAATATTAAGATATCTAAGGGTAGTTCCGTAGGACCATGCGGGAGCGAAGCCCAGTAATACCCGAGACAGTATCAGTAGCGATCTTTTGCTAATTAAAAGACTTGAAGTCTTTAAAGAGTACGTAGTGAGAGAAAGTGTGTAAATAATTGTAAATTGGTGAACTCTTGTAAAATTGTAAATTCAGTGTTTGTAAAAACTTGTGTGGCAACCAATCTGTATATTGCCAGTCTCAATATATAGTAACTACATCTACCTCAACTCTTTTATTTTTTATTAATGTCTCAACCCGCACAAAACAGTGATAATAATCGCACAGAAGCCAAAAGGCAAGCCACCTTACTTCGTTACTCTCAGAGCCATCAGCCAATCAGAGACCTCATTAGGGTTGTACAGCCAGCCGTACCAATCCCGGGCAAGGCCCCAACGCTACCCGACCTGTGTCAACAGTACTCGCAAACGGAAACCTCGCCTACTCAGTCGGATCTTCGGAAGATACTGAGGGGCATGCGCAGGAGCGTACCGCCTCTGCTGAGCCCACTCAAGTCTCCCCCACGTCCCAAGGAGGGACCTGTTCAAAAGCTACTTAATGAGTGGCACCCTCCGGCCACAGTCTCCGCAAAGAAGCGACGGCTACTTGAAACTTTGTTTTAGGTGAGTGACTCGTAAACCTAAAAATAATACCTGTAAGATCTCTGTCCCTCAGAAAGTACTCCAGAGATCATACCCGGCCAAGATCGACAGTCACTCGTCGTGTAGGGGACAGACCACTGGATCCTTACTTACCTTGTGTTCCCCCAAAGTCTCATGCTCAAATACTAAACCGCACTTGGTAAGACTTAACACATAATTTTACACTCAAACCCAATAAGAGGCGACAAGATTTGTGGCGCCCAACGTGGCGCCACCGAAGAGTTGAACTATACTAGGCCAAGAACAACACCCACGTAGACCCTCGAACAGTTCGAAGTCAACTTAAACTTCGTGGCGTCCATAGCAAACCACAAACATGGAACCACACAGTCCAGAAGAAGAAATGGGAGACTTTTGTGCCCAAGCGGCATGCGCCCGACAGGGCCAAAACACAATTTCCTGCGCTCACTGCGGTCGCGAGTTCCAACACTTGTGTTTAGGTTGGGAAGACACCCCACGAAACTTACAGGGACTAGAGTACCGATACCAAGAATACATTCAATGCCAACAATGCTGTGCACACCCTCAGTGCGCCGGACAGGGAGAATATCGTATCCAGTGTCATTTTTGCCCTCTCATCTACCACTACAGATGCTTAGGATGGGCGGACGTACCTAGAGAGTTTAATGGGCTCACCTTTCAATGCCTGCATTGCCGCAGCCAGAATCGAGATAACCAGAGGATACCAAGCCCAGAAACTACCCAAAATACAGAGAATGGCAGAGGACATCCCGACCGGATGATTCTACCTGAGTTTTCCGGAAAGATACACGAAAACCCTGCAACATTCCTTGATGAATGCCAGGAGGAGTGCTCAACCAACTAGGTACCACAGAAACACTGGGTCCAAAGAGTCAGGCGCCAGTTGAAGGGACCAGCTCATGTTTGGTGGGACAAATACGGAGAATACATCACCACATGGGAACAGCTGAAAGAACGCTTAATCAAACAATTCGCAGGATCAGAGGTAATTGATCGCCTCACAAGAGACCTGTACAGCACCACCCAGGGCCCACATGAGGATTCCGTAGTCTTTATCCGGGGAAAGGCGCAAATTTATGACAGTGTGCACCCAGAAGGCAGGGAAGAGCACCGCATCACTGCAATACTAAGGCTGATGAAAGTTGCCTTGCGACCCTTCCTTTGCAACCCGAAACCAAGCACCCTAGAGGAACTCATCGAGAGGGCTAAGGGCATCGACGCAGTCCATAACTCTGGGCAAACGCACACCAATCAGGGGACCACCCCCCAACACACACCTCGAGAGGCGCCGCCCACATCGAGGTTAGCACCGCCGCCCACTTTGCCAAAATGTTGGTACTGCCCTGGCTACCACCTACATAGAGACTGTGAGACATACAGAGCACGTCAGGCAGACAGCTACCAAAACAAAAGGGCCAGCGACAAGCCAGTCGATACACCGTCGGGAAACCGGAGTGCCGGGGGCCAGACCAGACCCGACAACCCGGCAGCTCACAAAGGGTCTTAGGTCTCAAAACGACCTTTAACCACCACAATGCACCCAGAATAAATGTCAAGCTCCAGGGTAAGGACGTGCTCGCCACCCTGGACACAGCAGCTTCTGCAAATTTTCTCAATTGTAGCTTACTGACCCCTGAGGACCAGGAAAGACTTGTGAAAACAGAAAAAACAGTGCAACTCGCACAAGCAGGTCAGTATCTACCACTCCAAGGAGAAATACAACTACCCTTGACCACGCCAGCCGGAACAGAGCCAACCAATTTTCTAGTCTCCGAAGTCTTGGATGAAGACATGCTACTAGGCGAGCCGTGGCTAGCAGCCAACGATTGCATCCTTGACTGTGCACATCAACGGGTCTACCTTGGAAAAATAACGAGACACACCATTCAATGGGACTTACCCCGAGTGCAAACCCCTCAGCAAACAATCAGTACAGAGGACATAAACTCTGAGCTTCCAGGATCAGAACTCCAGGAACTTACTGAGCTGCTCAATCAACACGTGGTTGCTTTCCAAGCAGGAGGCCCTCTGCCGCAGACGAAGATCGCCACCCACGACATACAACTACAGCACTCGAGACCCATCTACAACCGACCAGGGATAATCTCCGAGAAGAAGCAGAGCATAATGAGAGAAAAAATCGCTCACATGTTGCAGCAGCGGATTATTGAACCCACTGAATCTCCATACAACTCCCGAGTCGTATTAGTACAAAATAAAGATGGAGATACCCGCTTCTGTGTTGATTACTCTCCATTGAATCAGATAACGCTCTCCGTAGCCCCGCCTGCCATCAATATCTCCAACACTCTACGCAGTTTGGGGAATGCTAAAATATTTTCCACTCTGGACATGAGGAGTGGATACTGGCAAATACCTGTCCATCCAGAGGCCCGAAAATACACTGCCTTCACCTCACCCGACGGAGAACAGTACCAATTCCGAGCAATGCCATTCGGACTGAAGAATGCACCTTCTACCTACCAGAGAATGATGAATTCTACAGTTTTAGCTGGATACCTGGGCAAGTTCTGCATCGCCTATCTGGACGACATTATTATATTCTCTCCAGACTTGGGCCACCCACCAAAAACACTTAAACAGAGTCCTGGAAAGACTGGAACTCCATGGCCTGACAGCCAAGCTCGAGAAGTGCCACTTCGGGAAAGAGACAGTCGAGTACTTAGGCCACATCATCACGCCAGAGGGTAACAGGCCACAGCCAGGTAAAGTGAGGCAGATACTGCAAGCTGGACCTCCGAAGAACCTTAAGCAGTTACGTAAGTTCCTTGGGCTGTGTAACTGGCCAAGAGACTTTACGCCTGACATTGCACGCTACATGGGGCCGCTAAATCAGCTCATGAGCACCAACCGCGTCCTGCCAACCAACAAGCCTTACAGCAGCTCCAGGCTCAGTTTGCCAACCTACCCATGCTCCACCGACCAGACCCTGACACCACCATCATATTACAGACTGACGCCAGTAAAATTGGCTTAGGTGCCGTAATCTACCAAGAAGATGAGCAAGGACAGAGAAGGGTCATCAGCTTCGCCAGCACCCTGCTCAACAAAACCGAGCAGAAATACGATGCCCACGAGCAGGAGTGTTTGGGCGTAGTCTGGACAATCCGGAAATACCGCTATCTTCTGTAAGACAAACCCATTATCATCCGGACTGACAACAGAGCACTACAATGGCTTCGCACCTCCAGTGCCAAGAAAACCAAGCTAGCCCGCTGGGCCATGCTCTTACAAGAATTTTCATTTAAAGTCCAACATTGTCCAGGTAAGCTCAATCAACTCCCTGACGCTCTTTCCAGAAATCCAGAACCAGTCCAAGAAACCGAGGAGCTACATCACTGGGAGAATGTGCTTCCCTCAGAACTACTCCAAATCAAAAAGGAGGATCTAACTCATCACCTTCAGAAGGTCTCCTTCCAAAACGACCTCAACTTGTTCATGAGAGAGCAACAAGTCGATCCAGAAATCCGACATCTACTTGCCGACCGAAATACCAATTACAAGGAAGACCAAGGGCTCATTTGGATGAGGCCCAACCTCCATCAAGATTGGAAGTTGTGGGTGCCACACTCACTACGACTATCTCTGTGCCAACACTTCCACGACCAAATCCTTGCCGGTCATCCAGGAATGCACGAGACGGTGCACCAGATCCAGCAAAGATACACATGGAGGGGAGCGACCAAAGACATACACGAGTACGTGGCCCAATGCACTACATGTGCCACCCTGAAACCAAGTGCCACTGCTCAAATCCAAGGCACCCCTCACAGACCAAAGATACCCTGGACACAAATCGCCCTGGATATCATGGGACCATATCCTCGGAGCACCAGTGGACACAGATTCTTAGTGGTCATCACAGACATGATTTCACGCTGGGTGGAAGCATTCCCTCTTCGCAACGCTGAAACCAACACTATCATCAGGACCTTCCAAAACGAAGTCTTCCCCAGATGGGGATATCCTCGCAGCATATTGACAGACAATGGTGTCCAATTTACCAGCCATTTATGGACCAAAGCCTGTCAACGATGGGAAGTAGAACGATGGACCACTCCCACCTACCACCCACAGGCGAATCCTACAGAAAGGCACAACCAGTAATTAAAAAAGGGCATGAGGATCCATGCACAGAAGGACCATAGGCATTGGGACAAGTCATTGCCGACAATCCTCTTCAGCCTTCGACGACGCCAAAATTTGGCCCTGAACACTACCCCAAGCGAACTATTACTGGGGCGGACGCTCAGACGACCAGGAGAATGGAAATGGGACCGGACACCTTCCACTCGTCCTTTTCCCCCAGATATCAGAAAGGAGGCCCAGCTCTGCACTGCCAAGGCCAATGAACACCAGTCAGCCTACATAGACCGTAAATACCCCAGGGCAGAGAAAGCCGCAAGCCCACCTCTCCAGGAAGGCCAACAAGTACTCCTTCAAACACACCCGCTCTCAAACAAGGGACGACACTTTCATGCAGGCCTAGCTCCCAAATGGGAGGGACCCTATACAGTTCTACAGAGAGAAGGCCATGTGTACTGGGTACAAGACGAGAGTGGAGCAATCAAGAAGATACACCGCACTGCCATCAAACCCGCACCTCACCAAGCTATTCGCCAGAACGCAGACTTCAAAAAGCCACAGAATGTTCCACCTGCAGAGATGGACCCTTGGAACGACCGGACCTTCGCTCCAGACGACCCTGCAGCTTCCCGCCAGCAGAAACGCATTCATCCTGAGTTTTATGTACAAAGCCAGGAATCACAGGAAGAGCCCCCTGTGGATGCATCTGGTTCCTTCCATGACCAATCTGCTGAACCCCAAATGCCTCCCACAAAAACCGAAATTTTAATTCAGGATGGCACCTCGGCAGGCCCCAGTCAAAGGCCTACCACCTCCAAGACCGTCGAGTCTCAGACCGAAGACTCCTCGCCCATTCTTCAGGACCCGACACCACGCCTATACCCCGCACCACCTCACGAATCCAACAGCGGTGGGCTATGTGCCGCGGACCCGAGCCCCTCTGGTTCCCAGCTGTCGGGCCGACAGCCACCACCAGCATCCAGCAGTTCACCTGGCAGTCACCCCCAGTTAGGGGTCCTGCCCATCTCCAACCGAGCTTCCCAGGAGGAAGTTCCCCGCAAGCCGGCCACCGAGACTCCTCCCCCGAGGACTCCCCGGCTTGCTCACCAGGCAGACCTACGGAGCTCCCGCAGGGCTCCCGATCCTCAGCCATTCACCAAGCGCCAACTGCCTTGGCGCTCCTGCAGAGGCAACCCCCAAACCCAAGAAGGACGTTACAGGGAGGTTCCCTGGAGAACGCCCCACCGCCGACCATACCAGTGGCCAACACTGGGTAAGTGAGACGACTCTGCCCAGAAGACCCATTCCATAAAAAAGACTCTCAAAAATCAAAAATCCTAATTGTAATAATCAAAGTACCATATGAATTCTCTTTCCTATCTCGATGTACAGTTAGCTGGGGAAATAAAGCTCTAGTTATGGCTAGGACATGGTTCGTACTCCCTTGGTACAATGAAAAATAAGGACTTCTAAGTACTTTCTAAAATATTTTTAAGGACTTTTTTAAGGCTGAAAAACTTTTGCTGCTGCATTTCAGTTAAAATTAGTATCGCAGGCGTTCCTGTAACGTTTATAATACAATCATAGCCCTATTTTTTGTTCCTGCTCACAAAACTTCCTAACTTAATTGACACACACAACCTACAATTATGTTATGAAATAGGCCAGACAAAAAAAAAACTGAATATTTTCCACCAGTAATGCTGCTAAAGGAAAATAAGTTCACTGCAAAATTCGGAATTTAATGTTTGTTTTAAATCAGCTAAGATACAGTTGGTAACACCATGTTATACTATTTTATTAAATGCGTAAATACGTTTACAACTTGCAAACTTCACAAAATATAATGAACATGAATTTCACTCAGAGCGAAATTCCTTTACGTGCACTTCACAGACGTACTTTTCTCCAAATACGTTATGTTGTTTGTATGAATAGGTTAGGCATCCTCTCAAACACACGCCACATGTTTCTAACTTCAGACTTTGACACGGGATAACACTGTTCATATGCATGATTTGTAATAAAAGAACTGCAGTATAATGTATCATCATCAAACTCAAAATCTTCCACGTGCGAAGAATCTATTGACTCCGTCTGCAAAATTCCAAACAAATCAGACGTGCACTCCGCCATTTACAAACTGCCTATTGAAGAAAATCACTGATTGGCTTTCAACTATAATTTTCTCATTGGTTCATATGAATTACTTATTGTGTCCAACTGTTGAATTACCACTAAAAACTTATTTTACAACCATTAGTACATGTTATTCGAATGAAACATGATTAGAAATGCAGTTTAACGGTGGTAGAACTGAGCCAAACAGTTTTTTTGCTATTTCTGACTTCACAAAACACGTGTATCTAATTGTGGACGTCTAAAAGTCATAGAATTTTATAAGTTTCCCGAAAAATCGTAAAAAGGCATACAGTTTCCCTACAAAAAGTTGCAAAATTAAGGATTTTAAGGACCATCTAATAAAATAAGGACTTTTAAGGGCCCCTAAAATCAATGCTAACAATTAAGGACTTTTTAAGGACTTCTAAGAACCGTACGAACCCTGTAGGAGAACCCAGCGCCACCTGTGTCTATCTCTTCCTAGATTTTAGAAATCTGGGCTTCACTCTTCCGTAGCAGGGGGGAATTGACACGTTTCACTCGTGCCGAATAGATTCAAGTTTACGTTCCGCCGCAGATTTGCTTGTCCCCTGAGTAAAAATAGTATTAGGAAGTTTGTACATACCTTTAAACCACTTGTTGCCACACTTTGTTTGTATTTTAACCTTTAAATATACTTGACCTCATGTTTTTCTTGTACTCACGTCTTTTGTAAACAAACCACGGCCATGAGCCGCCACTACCAATTGTTTGTAAACTGAATAACATTTATATTTATTATTTCACGTATTTATGTATCGTAAGCCTTATTTTTGCATCTTGATAATTTATTTGGCATAAATTATTTAGTGTTTAAAACCTCTCACGGCACCAAGTGGAAATATTTAGATTTTGTATTTTTTATTTGTGCGCCCATGCGGCGACATTTAACGCAGCTTAGTTGGCCTCCCTGCCTAGAGCTTGCCATGTTCCAAAAGTCCCGTTAGCACCAACCCCTCGGGAAGCCACCCACTCTGCTCGACCCCCTAAAGATTCGGGTATAAAAGGGGGGCCTTCAGCCCTCGTTAGTCAGTAGTTGTCAGGGGATCGGCCTAACCACCGAGTCTCCTTGGCACTCCTCCCCGATCTGTTGGTTGACGTCCGCAAGGTGCCAACAGATTACCCTTACCCAACCAACCTTGTTCTTACCATACACGCTGGGGTGGATGTCCGCAAGGTGCCCCAGCCCCACACACAACAGTCCGTCACAGAGGGTTGACGTCCGCAAGGTGCCCTCTGCGATACCTTTACCTTAAATCCACCAGTCGGCGGATTCCTTGTAGCCCACCCAACTTTTGCACTTTTCCTATTGGAGTGTCAAGTAGCGCTCGGTGGCGAACGCCGCTAGCCTGGCCTGCGCGCACCATTTTTGTCTTACAGAACACAGTCAGTTCTGCGCGCTTGTTGTTCCGAAAGTTATTGCACCAGAATATTAAGATATCTAAGGGTAGTTAGGTAGGACCACGCGGGAGCGAAGCCCAGTAATACCCGAGACAGTATCAGTAGCGATCTTTTGCTCATTAAAAGACTTGAAGTCTTTAAAGAGTACGTAGTGAGAGAAAGTGTGTAAATAATTGTAAACTGGTGAACTCGTGTAAAATTGTAATTCAATGCTTGTAAAAACTTGTGTGCCAACCAATCTGTATATTGCCAGTCTCAATATACAGTAACTGCATCTACCTCAACTCTTTTATTTTTTATTAATGTCTCAACCCGCACAAAACAGTGATAACAATCGCACAGAAGTCAAAAGGCAAGCCGCCTTACTTCGTTACTCTCAGTGCCATCAGCCAGTCAGACACCTCAGTAGGGTTGTACTGCCAGCCGTACCAATCCCGGGCAAGGCCCCAACGCTACCCGACCTGTGCCAACAGTACTCGCAAACGGAAACCTCGCCTACTCAGTCGAATCTCCAGAAGATACTGCGGGGCATGCGCAGGAGCGTACCGCCTCTGCTGAGCCCACTCAAGTCTCCCCCACGTCCCAAGGAGGGACCTGTTCAAAAGCTACTTAATGAGTGGCACCCTCCGGCCACAGTCTCCGCAAAGAAGCGACGGCTACTTGAAACCTTGTTTTAGGTGAGTGACTCGTAAACCTAAAAATAATACCTGTAAGATCTCTGTCCCTCAGAAAGTACTCCAGAGATCATACCCGGCCAAGATCGACAGTCACTCGTGTAGGGGACAGATCACTGGATCCTTACCTTGTGTTCCCCCAAAGTCTCATGCTCAAATACTAAACCGCACTTTGTAAGACTTAACACTTATACTTTTACATTCAAACCCAATAAGAGGCGACATAGTTATAGCGAGAAAAAGTCTATAGAGAGGACCGATCGTGGAACCATAACATCTTGTTATAACAGGACTCCACTGTATTTAGCATGAAGATTTTCAGAAACCGTGAGCTGGGGTTCCCTATTTAAGAAACCTAGATTTTATTAAACATCAATTTAGTGACAAGGATTTCCGGAACCATAAAGTTCGCTAAATCAGAGTTCTACAGTAGTCGTCAGTTTCACACACACACAAATGTACTGTTTGCAATCCCTTCAGCTCTCCTACCACAGCACATTCCTCATCTCTACACTGCTGCCACTTGCTAACCGCTATATTACTTCCGCACTGCACTTTGCAGCTGCCAAGCACCAAGCAATCACAGCCAACCCACCTGTAGTGGGCTCTATATATACTGTCCTGTACAAATAATTCTTAACACAGCCTGCTCAGGGATGATGTAGGCCAACTTTGAAGGTTCCATAACCACCCCAAAGAACTATGCCCAAGGGCATATAAAGTTATCTACTGATGTATAATTCCCAATCAGCCAGCTGACACCACAACAGAAGAAGGGGCTGGCAGCTTCAGTGGCTGTGCAGGAGGCAGAGAAATGGGAGTGCCTGGCTTCAAGCGTGGCCAGGCGCGAGCTTCTACTTCTTATAAGACAACAAGTATTCTGTCTGATCATTATCTATTGTGGAAAACCACACCACGAAACTGTCAAAATAAAGTAGAAAACCGGCTTGTCTTACGTAAACCAATCCCAAACAACCATCTGTGGTGGTAGGCGAGAGGTTTGGCCACACCACCTGAATCAAGCACACAACCAAATTGATCAGTAGCAACGTACCTCAGGAAGAACTTGCGTTCTGCTGCAAGAGCTGCCTTAATATCTTTGTGACCTTCAATGTCTTTCTGACTGCGGTTGACGACACCGACGTAGCCCCGCCGTAAAGGCAGCAGCTTGTTTTCCAGAATGTCTCTGGCATCCGTACCATCATCCATGAGATCCAGCTTTGTGATGACTCCAATGGTTCTAATACCTGCCAACAAACATAAACCTTGTCCCTCAACACTGTCAGTTAAACTAACACAATTATTTTGTTTTTAGATCACAGGAAATATTTGATTTGGGACTACTTCCTTAACAAATATGTATTTTCGTGGTGAATTCTAAAGCTACAGTTTAGTGACCCCCAATGAAAAAACACAATGAAAGAGATATGCACATCTTGCAATGACAGTGCATAAGTTAATGCTAGAGCTTGCAAGAAGGTGAAGCCACATACCTCCAGGGTCAACTTCCTTGGCCAGCTTGAGGGCATCGCTGTTGGCCAGATCAGTGTTGGCAGGTGTGACGGCCAGAATTAGGCAGTTGTCTCGACTGATGAACTGCAAGATCATGGCACGTATCTGGTGCTCTATGTCTTGTGGCTGATCACCAATAGGCACCTTTGTCAGACCCGGCAAGTCTATCAGCGTCAGGTTCAAAACTGCAATGTCACATCACCACTACCATACACTATGCTGTTAATAAATATTAAACATTTTATACAATATTACCCTCTTTGTGCTAAACAGCAAACACAATACTGTACAACACAAATCTGGCTCATTTCATAGAACTTTGTACCCAACAAAAATTGTAGCAATTTTCAAAGATCCATTATTAAGGATATTTAAATTTTATTACTAGATTTACAAACATTAAGTAGGTGTAGGCCTACATATTTTTTGGACAAAAAAATTTCTGAATCAGTATAAAGTCTAGTCAAATTTCGTTAATATTATTTAATCCAACAATATATAGAGGGGCAGCTCTATGGAGCAACGACTGGTGCTAGACGTATAAACAAACTGTCTCCTTGATCAACCTTATTTAACACAGCAATTGCTGGGGGATGCTAAATCTCCGAGCCTTGAGTTCTCTAGTAGCACGATACACACGCCAGTAAGATGATTACATTTTTCTAAACAATAAAATAATGACCATTCCTTTCTATTTATTCCAAACACTAAATTAAAACATTTTGTGTTTACAAACAACTGGTAGTCCTTCCATCAGTTGCATTAAACAAATAAAACACCAAAAAAAAATCCAAAATTAAAAACTGAAGTTAAGACGTACTCGCCCGACAATATAGCGGTAATCATCTAATGCTTAACACGGCCATTTGGAAAGAAACTACGTAATATCATAGTATATTAATATATTAACCTATATTGTGATTAACTTTGAAAAAAGTCTAATGGGACATACTATTGCCCAATTGCTACACCATCAAGTTTACAGCCTCCCTCTCCAGCACTGCTTACGACCTCTCCACCCCGCTATTGCTACCTGACTTAACACCCTTGTGATGGACACCCCAAGTTACATACTCATTTGGTGGAATTCCACATTGAGATCCAAGTAACTTTGAACTTTGTACAAATTAAGTTTCAGATATTAAAAGTCAACACAATACAGTCATCAATAAACGTCATCAGTATGTTTATACCAGAAGAAATAGACAAAAATCCAATATGTTAGCCAATAGGGGTGTGCGAAGCTTCGAAATTTCGAAGTCGAATCAAATATTAAGCTGCCGAATATTCGCTTCGAGGGTACTTTGAAAACCCACTTTTATTGCTCCCGAAATGAAAAACCACTTTCGTGCTCCCGAGAAACACGACCACTTTCGTCCTCCCGAGAAACACGACCACTTTCGTGCTCCCGAGACAACCGACCACTTTCGTGCTCCCGAGACAAACAACCACTTGTAATGTTACCTACAAAATTGTTCACTACGAATTCTGACGTGAAAATATAGGGTGCATAAGGGCATAGAATATAATATGTGGGTACATACGATAACTGTAATGTGAGGTAATCTACTATTGTTTGTTCTGAAGTGGTGTGTGTGTTCTTACTTTCAAGTAAAACTCTGCAAGTACTTGGGCATTTAGCATTTGGAGTTTAGTTAACCTTATAGAAAACTATCCCAGTCTTGATCTGCTTGATCTGTGCAAAGCAGTAAAAAAAAAAGCAGTATTTGGCATTATTTCAATTTTTTTTTTTTTTTTTTTTTTTTAGTAAATCAGAAGTTGAATGCAAATCATGCTTTTAAAAATTCAAAATGGTCACTTGTATGATAAACTAAATTTTTTATTCCCTTAAAGTTAAGAGTGAGTGGTAAATAAATAAACGCTGAAAACATCAATTGATTTCTATGCTTTTTTCGAAGCCAATATGGATAAAATACTCAATGACAATCTTAGATAATGGTATTTGCCAACTTTATGAGTAAATACTTATCCAGAATTATTAATCCGTTACACGTGATCTCTTGCGCCGCAGTTAAATGCATGAGGTTCCGGCGTCAGAGATTGTGGTTCAAAAGTTTGTAACACTGGAAACAATTCTGATTAAAACGTTGGCTAAAACTATTGTCTGGGATTGCTATTGTTTAATTTTCGCAAATTGGCTTCAAGAAACCTACAATTGTAGATTAATGCTTTTAGCATTGAATTATGTACCAATGTGCAATTTTAACACCAAGTTATACTTAGTATTAATGTTAAAATTTTAATTTTCTACCCACTGCAAAATATATGGATTCTATTTTACTGTTTAAACACCACAAAGTAATTACATAATCACCTGAAAAGATATCATCCAAATCTATATAGAACCACATTTTAATCATGTGGAAGTGGTACTATAGCACAGCAAACATTGTGCGAGATTCAAGAAGTAATAAAATTCCAACTCGACTTCGAAGGAAAAATATTTTGACGCTCGTTGGAGGTATTAAGGTTAAGTTACCTTTAGGCGTCTTAGTTTGACCCCTGGGAGCAGGGTCCTTGTGGCTCCGTAAACAGGGCTCTTGCTGGGAAGGGTCTCGAGTGATGAGGTTGTTGAGGTTGTCTGATTTCAAGGATGAGCCTCTGGGAGAGGAGGTGGGGCAATACTGTCTTGAATGGATTAACGAGATAGAGACTTTCCCACCTCGAGGCCCAATTCAAACTAGAGAAAATGAAACAAACCGTGTAGCGTTAAGGGGGTTGACTTGCGAGGTTATTGGGGGAAATTCTGGGTGCGGCTTCCAGGGGGCCAATGCTACTGCGCCCTGGCGCCTGCTGTTGGCGATGCGGGGCGTCGAAGAGGCGTATCGGCGCCCTCTGCCTCCTGCGATTGACGGCGCCGCTTGGTAGGCGTCGACTATCCCAGTCCGTGAGCTGCGGGATGATGCAAGGGGCGTATTGGCGCCCTCCGCCGCTGCGATCGGTCGACGCCGCTTGGAGGCGCCGGCGATCCCAGGCCGGCGAGCTAACCAATGACGAAAATCCCCGACGTTGCTGGGAAGGCTGGAAGGGCCGCAAGAGAGTTAGCTATGATTATACTTTGGCCTCGGGGCGAGAGGTCGCGGGTTGGAGTCTGGAAAGGTGAAAGGTAGGATTTGGAAAATAAACCAGGAGGAAAAAGAGCAAAGCAGACAAATAGAGTTAAGGTGGAGCTGTGTTTATTATAAATAATGCACAGCCCCAGCCTGTACCCAAGGTAGCTTCCCCTGTTGACAGTTTCCTCCTGCCACCTAACTCTAAACGAGACTCTCGGCGAAAAGGGCGAGGGCTGCCCTACACGATTGTGCGGTAAACTAGGCGTGAACTCGGACCTCGCACTGTACTGCGTGTGCGGGTGACGGCGGACGCTGGAAGGCTGCGCGTCGCGGAACTGCCGAACGGCCCAGCGGACTTGCCTGGCGTAACTCCCCGGCGGAACTGCCCCCAATTCTGCTCTCTGCATGCCTTTTATACCCTGCTAGCCAGGGCGAGCGGGGGAGGGAAGGAGTGGCGGTGATAGCTTATCTGCGCAGTCCGGGGCCGGGAGGCGCAGGATGGTACGCTCGCTCCAGGGCCGCACGATGCTCAGAGGGGAGGGTATGCCTCCCACGCACTGCGGTGCGTGGCGGGTTGCCTGCTTACAGGCGGCGGCAGCGCGTCTGGCGGCCGGCCGGCAGGGCTTGTGACATCATAAAGGAAGGGGGGAAGGGTGGTCGGCAGAACCTTGAGGAGGCTCAATAGAAGCGATGCGCCCGCGGCGCGTCAATTTGGCTTCGCTTCGAAGCAAAAAAATCACTGTTTCGCACACCCCTATTAATTGGAAACACATTATGCAGCCAGATGGACCAATAGGCCCAAATGCACATGGAACTACCACTAACGATGTAACAAACAATGAGTTTGCTGACCAGACTACATGCCTGCACACCCCTTGAACGTTCCTTCCAGAGCCAGAACTTAATGGATTTTAAGTAACAAAGAAAGTATAATCTGTGTTTTAGAATACACAAACATAATTATAAACAAGCGTGTTAATTGGATGCCGACAGTCAAGCTCTGTGATCTTGCATAAAAAATTGATCTAACTGTCGTGTGTATAAATTTACTAGTCCACCACACACAAAAGTTATATTAACAAATATATAATATTAATAGACATTGCAAACACAATCTATGATGCTATACGTTTGTTACTATAATTATGGTTAGCGGATGACACGTCCATACAGTTGATTTACGAGTTATTTAACGAGTGATGCAGTGGTAAACGTACGAGCAGCGTACAGGTTTCTTGGTACACTTGCCAGTATTTAGAGATGTACGATACTCTCACAATAGTTTGTAAAAATACCAAAAGCAAAGTACATTAAATCAAAAATATCCCAAACAAATCTATATTTTTTCTCCAAGTATTTTTTGACATTAACACATCAATGTTGTGACTACTGCGAATGTTGTTTATTTTTTTAAATTATTATTATAGACAAAAAAGTCTTCTAAAATGCTCACTATATTGCGAACCACCTACAGCAAAAATGACTACTTCCAAACTTTCAATAACAGTTAAATTTAAATTTCTAAATATTTGTAATTTTAAATTTGCTACTAGCATCCCCAATTATCTTGGATTCCACACTATCAATCCTCATTACACATCACTAAACATTACAGATAATAAAAAAAATTTATCTCTTTGACTTAAGGTAAACCTCTTATCAAAACTGAAATTATAAAATGATTTTTGTTTAATATCAAATTGAGGCGATGTACCAGTGCACGTCACAAATAATACAAGTTGCAAAACTGTAATTAAAATAATTTTAATTTTATCAAATATTTTAATGAATGTGTGAACTACTCTTCAAATTATCTTATCGATGAAGGAAATGCAAGACTTACCATTAGGAGAGTAGACTCTCAAGTTGATGGGTATGTTGGAAATGCCTTTGTTGGAGCCGGTAATTCTGTCCGTCTCCGCCTCAATTTCCAACCGTACCTCGTTGAAATCAACAAGCTTCTTCCCTTTGAGGTGTAAAAATTCTGCATACTCTACAAATATAAACATATTTATAAACAAATAATTAACACACAGTAAAAAATAGTTACAAAGTAATAATGTGTATACTTGTCTTAACACCTTACAAAATAATCTAAAATAATCAACAATAAATTACATCTTACAAAAAAATCAGAAAAACCAATACAGTCTCATAATGATTTTAAGATGGAAAATGTAAATTAGCTTGCAGGCTTGCAGAAACAAACAGTTCACAGTTATGAGATAGTTTCCCACCTCCCTAACAAAACATGTCGTTGGCTTACTTCTAAAACCTCGTAAGTCAATTTCAGCAAATTTTACAGGAGAGCGAAAAGAAAATCTTCGTACCCATGCTACACCATAGATACGAGGATTTTTAATTTGAGAATGGAGGAAAGATAATGAACAATATATTTAGCAGATTTTAACACTAGGAGCACCATGAAAATTAGCACCAAATTAACCTGGAATACAATATTTGGAAAATCTGGACTTGCGAGGTTCTAGAAGTAAGCCAACGATGTGTAGCATCTCTGAGGATGTGTAGTTGCCAAGCATTGAAACCTGATAAACTGCAACTCTTGTTGTGCAAGGCCACAGACCTTGATAGAGGTTGCTATTACTTTAAAGTAACAAAACTTTTTAAGACCTTTTTATTTTCCTCCCTTCAAATCATGGAATTTGGCACTTGTTTCGCAAACAATTTATCAGTATAAACTGCTTTCATACTAATCTAGATTCTACTCTGAAGTAAACAATAATCAAATAATATTACAATGCCACGCTAATAAAAATTTTAAAGACAGCGTAAGTTCAGAAGCACTGAATGTTAAAAACAGGCGTCTCTAAATCTCGGAGCATGTGTTCCACAGCCACCAAGTTTGGGCCAGCCCGTGTCTTGCTTCAGAAGTAAAGTATATGGGGAATCATGAGAGCAGGGGTAAACCTCCCCTCCTGTGAATGCCAAGATGGGCCTGCAGCCACAAGGGGTAAGAGGTATTCAAGGCTAGTTAGTCATCACCATACCGTACTACCTGCGAAACTCCGACTTGGCTCAGAACCATGCCATGGTTGTCCCGAGTGCTTTGAAAGCAAACACTAAAAAAATGTTGGACTGTAGCACAGTTAAAAATTAAATGATAGCTACAGCAAACGACAGAGTATTCCTTGCTGTAGAGTATTATTTTAAAGTCTGAAATCAGTATCAGTAATGACAAAATTAACAAGTCTTCATTCATCCCACAGCAGCAGCATAAATTCATCTGTTTGTCTAATTTGAAACTGAAAACATTTAATTATGAATTTGTAAGAACTCAACATTTTTAAACACTTGTCTTCAAAAACATGAGTATTTTATTTGAAATAATGGTGATGCACTACGGTAACGTATTGAGGGAATTCTGGAAGAAATGACAGAGATCTAAGCCTTGGAATGGGCAAACTATATGATCCAAGAGGCTACAAATGCATATTACATCTCTCAACTGGACACAAGAGGAATATACATTGACTTCAGTACAGCTGAGACAGTAGTATGTACGCATTCACTTTATCAACATCTAAAATTGCAGAACCATACCTACGTTAATATTTTGACGAAACTTTCACTGTATGATGAAAATCTATCTCTATCAGGCCTACTAAGTAAAATCAATCCTTACACAGAAAAAACATCACAGTAGTACTTACACGAGGCATACATTCCTTTACGATACTGGATTTGAAACCACAACAGATGGAAATCCAGCTTTAATAATATGAAGCATTACTGTTTAATAACGCCATAGTTCATTCTAAAACCAGTTTTGTAAATTGATGAAAACATGTCTGTATGGATTATAAGAATAATAAAAGGTAACAGCCGTGTATACATGATGTAAGGCATTAAAACGTCACTGCAGGAGTATACATGACATATTCGCATTAGCAGTTGATAAGACATATGAAAATGTACATGTGGCAGTTTGCAACCAATTATATGACATGGTCTGCTTGGTTCAATGTACACAACTTGCACTCTAATAATAAAATACCTGTCCCAAAGTTCTCAAATCATCATAGTACCATACCACACCGGTACATTGACACAGGTACTAACATTAAATATTATGTTAAATCTGAGAAGAAAAAACCTTATCAATAGGCATACCTCAGGGCTCTGTTCTCGGTCCTGTATTATTCCTCTTATATATCAATGATCTGTCTACAACTGTCTCAAAGGGGTAAATTTGTGTTACATGCAGATGACGCTAATATATCTACTCATGGGGACAATCCAACAAACCTAAATAACAACATAATGAAATTGCAGAATGGTTCAGTTCAAATGATTTAGTACAAAATAAAACAAAAACAACTTGGACACACTTTAAACTAAGACAAATATGTCATAACCAAGTCCCAGTTACATCCATCAATGGCGATGAGAACTCAGACAGCTGCCATGAAAATCTTAGGAATTTATGTTAACGAAAATCTAAACTGGAAACCCCACATTACAAATTCGTCAAAGAAAATCAGTTCCTCACTATTTGTTACACGAACAATATCAAAACTTATGAATTTAAGTACCTTGAAAATAATCTACTTTGGTTATGTTGAGGCACATTTAAGGTAGGGTATAATATGCTGGGGTAACTCCTAAGATGCCACAAAAATCTTCATTTTACAGAAAAAAAATAGAATAATGATGCAAGCCAATATGTACTTAGGAAACTGGGAATACTAACCTTACCCTCCTTGTATATCTATGATGCACTAATTTATGCACATTTTAAACTTGGTGGAACACAAAACTGTGATGTACATAGTTACTCCACAAAGAAACAGACTGAATTTTCACTCAATGTCAGACAATATCACATTCTTTACAAATAGCCCTAAGTACTCTACAATATCTCTCTACAACAAACTTCCACTTATCTTTAAATCTGCAAAAAGTGCACCTGAATTTGATAAAAAAAAACTGAAGTGTGTGCTTTTAAACCATAATTTTTATTCTGTTAGGGAATTCATGGATACAGCATTTGCTGAAACAGAGGTTACGTGATTCTGTATATGATATTGTTGCGTGTTGGCCGGGAAGCATGCACATTACATCATGCTGGGTGGTCAGCCCCGTGAGTCAACCAGTGGTGTCATGGGTTTCCGCAGCTATGTCGCAACTCCCGAGAGACGTCACTGGTTTTCCCCGATGACGCCAGTGCGAGTACGTGACTCTCAACTACTACGACCGTGGTAATGTCTATTTTTAGACTCTAGGTCACTGTATGTCATCAGCCATTGAC
>PNEQ01103889.1:0-51019 GCA_003012365.1 Medauroidea extradentata
GTAATTTCGCGTTCTTTTATCGTTTCTTCATATGCATAGACGTTAATTGAAATTCCAGATCTTTTCTCAAATGTTGGGATGCTATCCAAATTCATTGGAAATTCCAAACCCTTGAGTGCATCATCAAACTCATGCTCATATGCTATGTAATGGTTGACTCTTTCTGGATGAATTTTCACTGGGTGAATAGCAGATAAAACAGACCACAAAAAACATTTTTGGTCGTTGTTCTGTATATTAATTACAGCTTGTTTTGCTTTGATACTTTCAGGAATATTTACATAAGAACTGCCTTTAAATGGAATATATTTATTTATACGTAACTCTAGTTTGAATATCCTATTTAGTACCCACTGAGAACCTTTAGCCTCAAATACTCCCATCTCTGCTATAATTTTAGATTTGCTGTTGGAATAATATTCGTCTAGATCGGTTGTTTTCAGTATAATTTCGTTCTTGGTTTTAAAACTACTTTCTACATATTCAGTATTGTCACCGGTTCCTCTTTTATATTCTGTAAAAAATTTCATGTTCACTTTCAAATTCATGTGTTTGACTTGTTCCATTATTTTGGTTATTACAGTCTGTTTTATGTCATTAAGAAAATGATTAGGATCCTTGTAAGCATTTGCATTATTAATAGCATATGTTTTCAACCGACTGTCGAATGCTGTTTCAATATCTTCAACTGTGAATCTAAGTGTGTACTTATGTATTTTACTCCTCAGATGACTTCTAATGAGAGATGGTTTGTAATAGTGGCCACAAGCATCACACTGAACTTGTTTCTCTTGTGGGAACTTCGGTTTTGGAATTAGATGTTGTGATATATTAAAAATTTCCCAAGCATCTGTAGGTTGATGCGACTTTTTATGCACTGGCGGTAGACCTTTATGCAATCTGCTTCTGAGATGACTCCTAACATGAGAGGAGTTGTAATAGTGCATGCAAGTCTCACACTTGACAAATGGCTCCTTCAGTTGTCTCTTCTTTCCTTTTACAAAAACGTCACCTTTAAAGTTATATTCTTTCCATATCTTAACAGTTGCATTGTCCTTGTTCATTGCCTTGGTCGTCTTCATATTATTATACATCGTTTGACTTTCGTTTGTCCTCATTTCTTTTTATTATATAGAAAATATTTTATATCAGAATCCATTTCTTTAAATGAATAAAATATTCCGCTGAAACTAATTTTATTATTATTGGTACAAACAACTTTTTGATTCATACCCTTTTCGATTTCGCCACTTCTTCATTTCGATGCTTTTTTATTTAGGCACTTTTTGATTCAGACACTTTTCGGTTCAGGCACTTTTTGATTTCGTCACTTTTTGATTTAGGCACTTTTTGATTTAGGCACTTTTCGGTTCAGACACTTTTCGGTTCAGGCACTTTTGATTTAGTGGTTTTTTCATTTCGACACTTTTTGATTTAGTGACTTTTTGATTTAGGCACTTTTTCATTTCGACACTTTTTGATTTAGGCACTTTTTCATTTCGACACTTTTTGATTTAGTGACTTTTTAATTTCGACACTTTTTTTGATTTAGTGCCTGTTTGATTTCGTCACTTTTTCATTTAGACACTTTTTGATTTAGTGCCTGTTTGATTTAGTGGCTTTTTGATTTCGTCACTGTATTTTTTTTGGGGGGATGGCTGAATGTAATGGTGAAGTAGGGGCTGCGAGGGGTTGTCCTCGTATCGGCATTCTATATCTACTACTATAGTTAAATTATGCACAAACATATAACATTTAATTTGCAGAAAGGTAGAATCATGACAGAAAAATAAAACTTGCAAGGATACTGGTATAAAAATATTGTATGCTACATAGCCGAGTAGTGGGAAATCTATGTCTAAACATATTTAATGCTGAAGGTAGGGGAGTGGGTGACATGTTCTGGCAGGAACGATGGTGAGTGAAGGTCGAGATGTAGAAGAGAAAAGGTCAGGCCGGAAATTGGAGTGGTAGTAGAGGTAAAAGAGGAAGGGTGTTATGATGATGTTAGTGTTTTGGGAAGGGGGAGGGATAAATTAATATATACATGTAAAAAGTGCAGGGGGGATACAGTGTATCGATGGAGCTCGACCGGGTAAGACATGTCGCTAGTTGAATTAATTAAATAATTGTTTTTACAAAAATATTTTTATTAAATAGTTTTTTATTAAAAAGTTGTAACATAAAAATATTTATGTTGTGATGCAAAATGCCAACCCAGAACAATGTAAATATTGTTTCTCTTTCTTAGTCTCTAGCTCCAGGCTATTGGTGATATTTGAGGGTTGGCCTGGCCATGTATACCATTTGAGATAAGCTGTTGGAAACTTTTCTGCTAAGCTAAGTAGAGTGTCAAACTAAGATAACAGGGTGCCTGCTAAGACATTACCACTGGTCATACTAGGGGACATGTAGTGGTATTCATAAGAGGCCTGCCTGGGATTCGGAGTTTGGAGCTCGAGCCAGTCACTTTGCTTGGTGTAACACAAGAACACTACTGTAAGAGGAAATAGTCTTAAGTCCAGGAATTTGAATTAACAGTGAATTTTATCGGAGCATAGTCTTGTTTGGACTCATTTGGATCAGAATTTAATTTCAAACCACTTTGCTCTCTGGGTGTTTGAAGTAAATGCAAGCATTTAAAAGTTATACTTAGTGAAATCAGCCCTCGCCTTTTTGAGTAGTGAGCAAGGATTAGCGGGCCGCCTGGCCGGCCCATGGGAGAAGCTGGGAGAGGGAGGACAAAGACAACAAGTTCCAAGAAAATGGCGAAGTACGTGGAGTGTACGAATCTTTAACTACCTGGTGCTTTGGCGCGAATTTCGTTTTATATTTATTTTAATCTTTTTTAGTTGTTTAACAGGGCAGTATGCTATACCATGGTAATAAGAGAAAATTACTGAATTTTTCTATGTTGAAAATTTCTTTTTATCCTTTGCAGTTTAATTAAGACAAAATAGATGTTTGTATGAGATCATGCTGGAAACTTCTAGAACATTCCCCGGAAACGTGATCGTAAACAGGGGAGGTAGGCGGTTTGGATGGCAGAGAGAGCTTGGCCGCGGGTACCGCTAAGATGGTGTAGGGTGCACATCCTGATGGGAGCAGAGTTCTTTCCGGATTACAAGCCAAGTGTATCGGTATTTGGGGAGTGTTCTAAGGTGGCGTGTCGCCCACAGATTTGTTTTCCATTTCATGTCAGGTAGTTGAGCTGCGATATGAAAAGAAAAAAGAGTAAAGCATTTAGTTAAAAAAGTTTAAAATCTTGGACTAAATTCATTACCTTCTAGTCATTTTTACAGACCTACTTAAGACCCCTGAGATAACAGGATGCTAATTACTTACCGGCGAACAAAAAAAAATAATATAAAGGTTAACGCAGCTGTATGTACCACCACAATATTAATATTTTGTTTATTAAATATGTGCGGAGATATAATAAAATGCGAAATCGAAAACATTTTGGTAGACTCTGAATAAACCCCAAGATGGCAATAAGAAACAATATGGCAGAATTTTTAAAATTTTTGGAAATTTTTAATTTTTTTTTCGGAATTTTTTGGAATTTTCGAAAGTGACATCCTCCAAGACGGCGGACGGAAACAATAATCCTGCCGGAAACAAGATGACGCCCCAAAACAAGATGATGGTGGGGTGACAGGTTACAGGGGTCTAAGGTCAAGGTCACTCTCACAATCCAGCCTCAAGCCCCTGCACCCAAATCTTCATTTTCATACTACTTGTTGGTAATAGCGTAATGAGTTTCATTCAACAATGTTTCCTGATGCATGCATTTATGAAGATAGCACCGATATGTATACATTTCTCCAAGATAGTCACATAATCTAAATGCACTGTATTGCAGGCTGTGGAGATCTTAAATGGAATGGCCCTATTATCAGTAGCTACAATTAAGTTCAGTTCAGTTCTGTATTTTGAAAGAAATTTTCTACAAATTCTCTCCTTCAGTATGTTTTATATGGTAATGTTAGCGCTGATTTCCTATTCATGGACATCATCACACAGCGGCTGTCTCCGTCAAAATTAATCCCATCACTTTCTAGCACTGCAGTTTGTCACTTAGATTTTCTGCTATTGCTTTGCTCTGTCCCTGATACATTTTACAGTGAAGGTCATCTTATACCTTTCGATTTCTTCTTTGGCCAGTAACGTAAAACTTCCTTAAAATCTTACCTCTTGCCAATCCTGTGGTTTGAGTTACACTTATTTAAATCATATGTCTTTGAAATTTCTTGCAAAACCTGCTTGCACATTAGCTAAAGTTATTCTAAATTATAATTAGAAGAAGGGTTCTGACGTCAATCAAAGAATAACGTAAGAGCATAATTGTTATTTAAATATAGTTCAATATATTTGAGCGAGTGCTACATAATATTCTTAGCATGAAGAACATATTACACCATTAAACAGAATTTTCAAATGTTTACTATTCCGGAAAAAAATGGATTTCTTTTACAAAAGCAAGATTTCAATTTTAACAACAATTAGTGTACTCATAATGTAACATGATAATAAGGTCAATTTCACGAACGTAAATCGTAGTTAACATTCAGTTCTTAGTAAGATAGCATCAGCTCATGGCCGGTGCTCAATGCTTGAAGTAATCAAATCAGTACACAAGTGGAGTCAGTCACCTTCACATTTATGTTGATAAAAGTTCTCTGAACGCATTTCTTCATATTATGCGGAAAAACAAATCATGTAATTAGTAAATGAGATGGTAGTTAACACGAGTTTGAGTTATAGAGGATGTTGCAAAATTCCATGTCAACATTCTAGGGAAACAATCCTCACGTGTAGAGGAACAAAAATTTTTATATGAACATAGGTCCAAAAACGCACCGTTTCTACTCTACAGTTAAAATACATGACATATGGTTGATAGTGCGTGGGTAAGATCATGTTGCTGTGGGGCATCATTACAGTAGTACATAACATGTTACTATGCCACACACTACGCCACTAACACACAGACAGTAGGAACAACTGTGACACAGCAATATGTTCCTGCCAGCGCGCTATCAAGCATACATCATGTATGCCAACTGTAACGCAGAAACGGTGCGTTTTTTAATCTATGTTCATATAACACTTTTTGTTCCTCTACACGTGAGGATTGTTTCATTAGAATATTGACATGGAATTTTGCAACAACCTGTGTATAAAAGGTCTTTAAGAGTCACATAATTGTTAATTTTTTTTTGTAAATACACTACTGTTTATTTATTCGGATAGTAAAATTTACGAAACAAAATATATTAGACAGAAGTGAAACTTTTCGGATAAGTTATATCACTGAATTTTTGGACGTTTCCCAAATAATTGATCGAATTATTTCAGCGTGTTTACATTGTGCAGTACAGTTGACAGCCCCTCTTTAAAATCATAGTTAACGTTGAACAGAGCTTTATTAAAATAAAAATCCTAACCTATTTATACAAAAATTTGCACTCGGTTCATTAGTAAGTTAGGGACTAATAAACTTGATCTATTTCTACGGCATGTAAGAAGTCTACGTAAATTTAAAATTGATACTTCTTCTAATATAATTTGAAGTGTTTCGTCACATTATGAGTGTTATTTTACTTTGTCTGAACAGACCAGAACTATTTCCTTGATATATACACGGGATAATTTAACTCCTTTACTTTCAGTTTTATCAAAAGTTATTTACTTTAACTAAAATGTCATACATTAATGTCTTTACTAATCTTTATTTTTTCCGCAGATGAAAACTACCCTAAAAACCAAGCACAACATAAACTTCCAGGCGAATTTAACTACATCGATTTGGAAGACATCATGGAGGAAGATGATGAATCGCTGGGTGAACAGACAGGAGAGCTGCCAGGTAATTAATAAATGCAGTCTCTTTGTATCAGTAACACTTCATATCACATATTGCATGTAATATGGAGCACAGCTGATTTGCACTGTCCTATTTGTTTATTTATCACGATTTATGCTTCACCACTTGATCACTTGCATATGAATGTGCATTTTGAAGTGTGTATTATCTCATTTGCTTATTATGTATGCTTATTTTTAACACTCAATGCAGTTATTAAATAATGGTATATGTGTGTTACGTTATACGCGTTGTGAATGGACGAATTATTTGAAATTTGGTTGAAAAACAAACTCATGATTTCGATAGTTCACGAGCTTTATATATATTTTTTTCATTTTATTTAATCGGGGAAAAGGAGTTATCAGAAAATTAACGATTTTTCTTTGCGAAAGATTTGAAGAAAATTATATAGCATATATTTGCGCACGTAAAATTGTAACGGAAACAATAGATAAATTTCAAAATAAAAGCCTGCAGAAGAATTATAAAAAAAGGAAACCTCAATTCAAGGTTTATTATTACAAGCTTCGTTCAAAGTTATTTTACACATACATTACTATTTATACGTGATCATTACTTAAATGAATGTAGGTATTTTTTAAGAAGTGAAATCATTTCAAACTATAGTCTTCTGATGCTTTATAGTTCATTGTTTAAACTTCATTTGTTACTGCCGATGCCTATATGTTGTGCATAAAACTACCATTTGTTTATGCACTTGAAAAGTTATTCCATATGTAAAATGGTTCTGATTTATGAGAGTTACTGCTTTAATTGAAATGGTTTGAAATATTATAATTGATTTTATTTGTAATGCTTGGCGATGTATTTGGTTCAGTATAATTAAAAAATTGAATTTATTGAAATATGATAGTTAATTAATTTCGAAAATGAAATTCGCTATATGTTGATGTTTGATACTGTGTTACTTTATTTTTACTTTCATATTTCTAGCTTTTCAGAACCTATAGATCCCTTTTTCTCGTTAAAGCATGTATTGTATATATTTTAAAGTTAATATTTTTATGAAACGTGTATTTGTGTCTGTTATTACCATTATCGCAAGTAAAACTTCATATGACAACGAAGTCGAAATAGTTCTGTTTTGAGATCACTTCTTCTGCTCATTTCTTTAAAGTGAGTGATTGCATAGAATTGACATACACATACATACACAGGGTGGAAGTAAATCGCGGAAAAGCTCACGGGTTCAGTCAGCCAGATTTAAACCAAGAATAATGAGCATATGAACCACGCTTCTATTGTCAATAGTATGGGCGTAATACCACCGTGAAAGTTGTGCTAATGAACATGTTACGTGACGACAATTCAACAACCCCTACAAATGAAACGTTTACCTTCCGGATTCGATTCGGATGCATGACAACAGGTATGCAGGGAATAAAGTGTGAACACCATCCCATCCCATGCGATGGAAACCTGGGGTCGCCTCTGATATTATGCATGTATTTTTGTACATGTACGCCTGTAGCAGCCCATCCTAGTGAATAATGAACCGGAATGACATAAGGAACAAAAAATGGTGTACCTGTTACTTATTAGAATTATAAAGCTATCACCAACGAGAAAATATGTAACAATTATGTAATACTTTTTTTTTTAAACCTTCGACATGGTTTTTGAATATTAAAATATACATGACATTGATCTAAACAGGTCAGCAAAATGCAGGAACAAATAAATATTTATGTAGTGCCTAAACTGACAACATTAAGTGTATTGAAAGTTGCTTAGTTTACATTTGTTCTACTCAATCAAATTATAACTATAGTACAGTAAGTACACCTGTTACAAATGTAGGCCATGGCCGGACAATATTATAGATCATAATATATTAATCTTTTTGACATTGCGGTAAACTCGAAATTTACTTTACACAACTGCGCAGTGCTCAATTATTGATTCTCAACAAACAAATTACCAAGTAGTTAAGCCATTACAAGAACGTGTGTGAGATCGCTCTTAGTTCTTATTGAAACCGGCTGACAGAGAAGTGTTTGAAGAATCTAGCCGGCCAAAATTATTTCCTCATATCTGCTGTGTTTATTAGTGCTCTTGGGATAATTTCTTGTATTTAATTAGATACAAATACGAATTTGAATTGAAAATCCTCTTGTTTGAATATGCAGAAACAATTATGAACTTATAAAAAGCAAAATAAACTATATATATATATGATATATATGCATATATAAACCGCAACAGTTAGCTTGAGGAAATAGTTCATTGTTCTTCGTCTGAAAAATTTCATCTGTCCCATCTGAAGAGAAAAGTTCTTCATTGAACATTGTGTCCACATAAGGTTCAGCTGGTTGCAACATGGTAACAGTAGCTCTTAAAAAGGGCTTACTCTTCTTCTTATTATGCATTGGCCTCATTCCTATAATGACTGGATCTGAAGTAACTAACAGTCTGTTCAGCACATCCATATTGTTAAAATGAACTTCACCAAATTTTTTGTATTGGTTACAAAATTTTTTTGTAGTCACTGCAAAACTTTATTGGGAACAGCAAAATTTTTTTGTGGTCACTACAAAAAAATTTGGTGAGGTCCATTTTAACAAAATATTTTGCAGTGACTAATAAGTATTTTTTCGGTGTACTTCTTCTAAATATGTTAACAATCTTGTAACTGTATGATCCATAAAGCTTTGAAGCTTTACTTCGACACAGGTTTCAGTTACTCGGTATGCTGCCTTCACTGTTAGAAAAAATTTCCGTGAAATTACGGAAAAGTACTGGCAAAAAATTAATCAGAAATCTTCGTAAAGCAACGGACACCAGTTTTTCTTGATAATGGAACCCTCCGTAAAATTACGGACAATCTGTTTTCCGCAAAAATATTAAAAATCTTTAATCTACTGGCACTCCATTTTCCAGAAATTCTACATTTACTTATTAACTATGATATCTCGAGAATCTTGCGCACTATTTAGTAATCTGAAAATTTTTTCGCATTTGCTGGGATTCGAACCCACGACCTTATTGTAACCAGGCAGAAGCTCTAACCACTATACCAAAGTGACAACTTATGAGTAAGTGAGTTCCATGCAGTGGTAAGATATAAACTTTATAAGAGACAACTCTTGTATTTGACATCCTGATTTTAGAGAACTTTATTAGTTACATTATGAGAAAAAGATTTTATTATGTAGAAATAAATAACTTGAAAGGTACATAAACCCTAGCGCAAAGCACAGAGAACAGGAGCGATTTTTTTCAGCTGTGTTGAAGCAAGGAGAATACAAGATGTGTGTGGCCATTGAGTGGGGTAGGCTAGAAGGGTATGTTCTAAGGAAAGGGAGGGGGCAGGAGAGGCTACAGGGGATGCTTTAAGACAGGACAATGGTATATCATAAGGAGAGGAGGGTTATGACAGGGAGGGGGTATGACATAATGGTAGAGATAGGCTAGTACAAGCATAGGGTGCAGGAGAGAGGCAGACATCCACTTCCCCCTTATGGTGTTTATGCATAACTTGTACCAAAACGGTCCGCTCCCCTCACTTCCCCTCCCCATCTCTCCCCTGCCCAACCCTTCTAAGGCGGGGCTTAAGCCCTCAGCCAATCACAGACCTCATGGCACTTAGGTGCTATTCGTACCGAAAGACCCCAACAACCAATCCCAGCCTAGGACACGCCCCCTAATGGCTCTGTAGCCCAATACAGCACCTGGGGAAGGGGCGGACAATTACTATTCAAATGCACCTTATTCCGGTTTTGCTCCCAGTTGGGCCAAAACACCCACGCGGTCACTACTCTGAACACTTCCGTCTCTTACTGGACTGTTTAGCCCTTTGTCCATGCGCGAACCGAGTCCTTGTTTGTATTAATCATCTCTTCGTGGCAAAGTATGGACAACCAGGAAGCAGCATTTAACTTCTATTACCTTAGCTTGTCTCGTCTTCTTTTCGCTTAGTACCACTGTGCATGCACATTAACTCCAGGATTCATGGTGATTATTAATACCACTTTTTTAAAGAAACATAGTACAATATGCTTTAAAATTGCAGAAACATAGTTCCATGTATTTATGGAAAGTTATGGTCAAACATCCGTAAACTGGCAATACTGACAAATTTCCGTAAACAAAAAATACGGAAGCCACTTCCGTAAATTTACGGTACTTTTCTGTAAATATTTCCGTGAATTTACGGAAATTTTTAACAGTGTTGTCAGGGTAACAATACAGTTTTGCTATCTGCAGGATGCTACAAAAAGGACCCAAGCTTTTATGAGCGCTCCTTATTATCTCGTACTCTCTTCTGGACAGTCATGCTTCCACAAACATCGACAAAGCCTGCACTGCAGTCAGTGACGAGATAGTATTTTCTTGTTGCGAAAGTCTCATAGATCTCTTGTATTTCTCGTAGCTTGCTCTGGTGAACTGGTGATATGTTGCAGAACTAAAGAAGCATCACTCTTTCAGCTCTCTGCTAACTTTAACTGCGTAGCAAATGTAAACACTTCTAAGTCAGTGTGTTTACGTAATTCTTCTGTTTTTCGTCTTTTACTTCTTTCACTTAATTTACTGAATGGCTTTGATGGCCACCCTGGTCGACATTCTGCCTATGGTATTACAAATGTACCTTCAAGCCAATCTTTATTTTTCTTCAAAGATAATTCCTCTTTTGTTTGTGCTTCAACCTATTATCGCTTCATTTCAGACATTAAACGCGAAAAATAATGCTTAATGTCTAGTACGTGATCATCAGAAAAGTTATCAAGCTGTAGCAGGTAGTTTTCCAAATATTCTAATTTTTCGTTAATGTTATTTAAATATTGTTGCTGCATGGTGGTAAATATTTTTTTTTTCGAGTCATAACTCTGACATTTGATGGACCTGAAACAAATTACACTTGATGGATAGAGCAATGCCTATTTTTTCATTGTCACTTCAACCGACATTCGAATAGAATTATCTCGTAAAGTTACGAAAATTCGCAACACATTTTTTATATATCCTACAAAAAATAATACTGCGATTTAATATGCATCTAGAATCATTGCCGGGAAATGTTAAAAAATTAAACAAAGTAGCTCATTATTACACACTTTTATCGAATCAATAAACGAATGCAATGACATCACTTAAAACCAGTACAGTTACTTCATTAGGTTAGATATCTCAACAACAAGACAATACATGTTTTCACAAATACCTGGTTTATCACAATCCATGATTTGTACATCTTAATCTGTCCAAGAATAAACCCAAAAAAATATGTAACGTACATGTGCACAGTACATGCAGAGAAACTTTACGTGCATTCGCGACGATGACCACATTCTGAATAACATCACCGGCACGTGCCTAGTTTGACGTCCGGGAGAGCGGTTGTATGCATTCCCCCCAACACTTGGCTTTGCAAAACAATTTTTTTTTGTTTCTGCATTCGCATATTAGTAATTGAAGTTTGGCCGGCCAGATAGCTCAAATGCCTCACTTTGCGACTGCACACAACTCTAACACACATAAATGACAAATACTCATAATAAAGTTTTAAAATAAACCAATGATTGACTTAAATAATTATTGTGCACTGAAAGTGCCTAATTCTGACGTTCAAGTTAAGTTAAAAAATTTCTCAGCTCCTGTACACTGTTACGCTGTTCGCAAATAGTCTCAATCAGATGATTTTCAAATACGGCTTACGCAGTACCATGTTAACATAACCGTCCTAATCATAAAATTACGTTCCAATATTAAATGTGCAAAATACCAGCTTGTGCATTCTAATAATCAAAGCAAAATTTACTACAGGCTTGTCACGTACGCGTTTTCCATTTCGAGTACTGTAAGCGAGGCGACTTTGGAACGGTTGGGGGAAAAAAAAGGGGGGGGGGGTAGCTTTTGGACACTACAAATTTTTTTCCTTTATATGAGAGCCTTATGTAAAGAACTTTACTTGCGATAAATTGCAAACAATGTATGTCTACATAAAATTTAATTTATATTTACTCCAAGTTGGCATACATGAAAAACAAAAAAAAAATGTTTAAAAGTATTCGAAAGTCACCCCGCTTACAGTACCTATCAACTTCCTAATCGGTTAAAATCTCTCAAAGGAGAAATAATGTTCGACTCGTAGCAAACGACTCAACTATTTAAATTTAAAAACAATCTATAACGTAAAGCTGCGACCAGCAATAAAAATGTGAACCCTGAAAGATCATAGTCGCTGACAATGAAATAAACTAAGGGCGAAATAAACTGACAAATATATTAAACACCGCTTGACATATATCCAAAGAGGATTTTCATGACGGTGGCCTGAAATAAATAATTTAGAAATCCTTTCATGTAGCCTATAACAATTAAGCTATGCCATGTTCACGGCCATCTCACGAAGCATGGTGAGAACAACTCCCCTGCCACTAACGTAAATGGAGCCCACTTGCGTGAATATCTAGAGGCACATCTATCGCAGGCAACGTACAATGTAATAGCCCGAGCCCAACACACACGCCATCGAACTGATCAGTGCCCTGAGTACGAACTCGTCCTGGACGTTGCGATATTTACCGAGTGCTAACGAAACACGTACCGCAAATAGTGACTACGAACGCTTTTGCGGAGCGTGTTTCGTTATGTTTCTGCGGATCCGCGGGGTTAACGAAGTTCTATGACGTCAATATTTAACGTACACCATAGTGGTGCCAGTATTTAGTAATTGGGTGTTGAAAATGTGATTTCTCATTATGGTTTATGTCTCTTTGCTACAGCTATTTGTCTCTTGAAGACTTACGTGGTAATAAAACATACTTTTTTACAGTTATATCATATAACTAACTGATAGTTGGCTTAAAAAATTTTTTAAGTGTTGGCCACAGCAATTATTATTCATAATAATGATTCCCGTCTCATTACTACGATTATTGAGCTCGTTGAGCATTTTATTATTATAAGGAACATTGATTTACAAGTCTGCAGATTTTCCGCAAACAAAATGTAGTGTTTGCGATGAAAGAAAATACGAGCATGTTATTTCATCATTTTAGTAATTAAAAGCTATACTCTAAACGATATTGGCACTATATATTACAAGAAACTAATTTAAATACAGCCTGACAATTACCGTTACATTTGTAGGCTAATGTTAATTATCTGGTGTCATGTTACAATAGAATATTATGTTTTAATTTAACATCTGAAATATTGACCTTGTAAATCCCTGCGCCATCTGTTGACTACAAATGCATCAACAGACTACGTAGTTCTGCTGTCGGCCACTAGTGTAATTCGATACGTCCATGTTTTAATTTCGATTCCTCCTAGCCTCCATAATTTAAGGCACTGATTTATTCTTGGGGATTGTTAAAAACACGGAGCTAGCTCTCAGTAACATTTTTTATTAATTTTGACTCAAACAACATAACTATTTCACAAAAATCAACACACGTTGGTTTGTTAAGTAATTATTTTCTATTAACGTATTTTGTATCACTGGCCATTTTCAACGTGGAGGACACCGCGATGTAGAAGCGGTGTCTATCGTATGCAACGTGCATACGTACGTAAGATTTGCGTTCGCTACCGCTGCAACATCATCAAACCCCGAAAATTGCAGTGCGGTAGCGAACTACGAGGTTTTCATACTCAGCCCAGTTCCAAATGCGGTGAACACAGATAAATTAACTTCTCAACGAAACGAAACTTGCGAAGTGTAATGTTCGTACTCAGGCCGCTGGTCCATCGCCGCGCAAGCATGGGGGTGTGATTAGAGAAAGGAGGGTATACAAAAAGGTTGAAGTCAGAGGAGTACGCTAAGAAGGACAATAGGCGTTTATAAAAATTCGCTCGCTGGAGTAGGGTAGGTTATCTCGGTCACGTGACCAGGTTTTGTCGATTACCAATATTTGATAAGCGCCTTCAGTGCTACTCAAGGTTTAGCATGATGATAAAAAAGAAGAGCCTACATATTTTCTATATGATAAAGATTTTACTAAATGCTATATCAACAGTGTTTTTATAAACTTATTATATTTATTTTTAAATTTAATATAAGTTTCTATAGTTAACCAAGACACTATCAATTGAAATTTCGAACACTGATAAACTTACCTGCGGTTAAATTTCTAACAACAAAAAATTAAAATTTTTGCTGAGCTTCTCTACCACCGTGAATTTTCATAAGCGCCATTTATAGATGCCGCCTCGTGCCAATATCTAGTTACAATAAAGGCTCTAAATGCGTCACCTTCGCCCGTGTGTACAGGTGGCATGAGCGCAATAGATATGATTATTCTAGCCAGATAATGAAACTTATTGGGCATTATTAGAGATGAAAAAGGGAGGGGCTACCACCTACGTAGGGAAACCACTTTATTTTGATAAACCAATTTGCTTTGTTATTGACAATATGTTTGGTCAGTAAGGTTGCCTACGCCCATTTTAATAGACCTAAAATTTTTGTCATGTAATCAAATTGTTACTGTCTGAAATTTTCAATGTATAATTTTCTCGTACAAAGTGATATCCCCCTTGGGAGTGCATCAGGTGACCGAATGTTCAGCTGAACGAATGTTTAACTGACCGAATGTTCAACTAACCGAATGTTCAACTAACCGAATGTTCATCTGACCGAATGTTCATCTGACCGAATGTCCAACTGACCGAATGTTCAATTGACCAAATCTCCAACTGATCATTATTAAAATGACCCGAAAAGCTGTATTTACATCGGAAGTTAGCATTATGGCGTGCCTAAACCAATCGACTGACTCAAATGAAACTGCATGCTATCTAGAAACCTGAAAGCAAGATGTTTGTAATTCTGCACACTAGTGAACCTAGTAGCTTTACAATCAAGTTCTCCCAGCACCTGTGGCGCTAGTCGACGAGTTTCTCAAAAGATAAGGTAAACTTTACGAATGCACACCAGGTAGCAGCTCTAACATCATCTAAGCTCTCTGGCTTGGTCAAATTGGCAGTTATGCGTTGTTGCGGACAGCAGTCTCCTCTCTGCCTAATGTTGATCTTTCCTTGATTAAAAAACTATGAATTACTGTTTAGTGGACACCCAAGTTTTGTTTCATTCATCGGGCATGAAAATGTGTTTACCTCACCAACACAGAGCAAAGATTTAACTACCAAGACAGACTCCAATTGTTCTTCACAGAGAATGAGTCATATTTAATAACACGTAAGTTTAAAGAGTCCTCCGCCAGGCACATGAAAATTGTTGCAGCGTAATTCTGAAACATTTTTATGATGAACTGCCAAACGAACGCCCAATATGTGTATTGTTACAAGTTTAGCAAAATTACATGTGGGCAATTCTCTGAGATACTTGGGATAGAGGTCTTATATTTTGAAATAAAAGAATTTAATTAAGTTGTTATTTTTCTAGTTCGCAAAGCTAACGAAAATTCACAAAACTGCAAACAACCATAACTTTCACATCACCCTTATTATGCACACAATTACTACTGTTCCAACGTTAATAAACTTTGACAATTATAGCACAGAAATGTTTACCATTTATCACAAGTAGTATGATTTAGCCGAAGTTGCTGCATGGAGCCGGTGTGAGGAGCCCACCAGAGTGAGGAGTGAGGAGCCACCCTGCCATGTTGTGAGGTCACGGCCCCGGCCGCCATGTTGGATGACCTTGACCTTTAACCATGACCTTGACGTTGAACTTGAGTGTCGTATTACCAAAATTTTCCAAAATTTCGAAAATCTATAAAAAACTACAAATTTTAAAAAAAAATTTAACAAATTTCAATAAATTTTAAAAAATTTCCAAAAATTCCGAAAATTTCCGAAAAAATATTACCTCCATCTTGTTTCCGGACGTCATCTTGTTTCCAGCCGCCAACTTGGTGTTTCTTCCAAAAAAAATTCGATTTTGTATTTCATTATAACCCCACACATTTAACAAATGAAATTTTAATAAAATTATCTTTAATATTTAGTAAAAAACTTTTTACATAAAAATTATTTAATTAAAACAACTACCGACACGTCTTAGCTGGACCAGCTCCATCGACACACTGACACCCCCTACCACTTTTTACATGTGTATATTAATTTATCCCCCTCCCTCTTTCCCCTCCTTTATTTTAATTGGCTGTTAGTCATGTGATGAATTTCCCCCCTCCTTCACCTACTTTCCCCTCTCACTGATGTTCGTGTAATAACCCGCTCAAACTACCACCCCCCTTCACCACAAACCCCACCCTTCCCTTTCCAAAAAATCATTTTTTCCCTTCTACTTTATGTACCATTTCCCCCACCACCATTTCCACTAGCCAATAGGAAGAAGACCTTTTTTCACTGTTATTAACCCATGAATTACGAACTTCGTTATATTCAGGTTCGATTCCCAGGAAGGTACACAGCAATACAAATTTCTTTAGTAGGTTTTCTCAGGCTTCTCCAATTTATTCCACCTTATTTGAGAATGAAGTGACCTCCCCCTTATAGTATTGAGAACATCAAAACCCTGTGTTCAAAATTTTCACAGAGCTCTGGCAGGGTTACACCGCATTCTCTAATTCACTTTCAGTTTTCTTTGCGGTGTATGCACTGTATGTCTCTTTACTTGCAGCCCTTCTTCAAGAAAACAGGGTGTTAATGTCACTTGTACATGGGATGATCAACACACAGATTCTCTAGTGTGTAGG
Source organism: Medauroidea extradentata (assembly GCA_003012365.1). NCBI lineage: Eukaryota > Metazoa > Arthropoda > Insecta > Phasmatodea > Phasmatidae > Medauroidea > Medauroidea extradentata. The sequence goes on from PNEQ01103889.1 coordinate 16,525, forward strand.
GGAAAAAATGCAGAAAAGTCTTGAGGAAACGACAAAAGAAAGAATTGTAAAAAAAAACAGAAGTATGGTGAAAGCATATAACACACTGCATAAAAAATGTAGCACTACCTGACAAGAAAACAATGCCTCTTGCATGGTCTCTGGCGTGCTGTGAAAGAAAAACAGTGATGAATGTCATCAACACTCAGATTCTCTAGTGTGTAGGGGGGGAAAAACGCAGGAAAGTCTTGAGGCAACACCGAAATAAATAATTGTAAAACAACAGAAGTATGGTGAAAGAATATAGCACATTGCATAAAGAATACAGCACTACCTGACAAGAAAACAACGCCTCTTTCACGGTCTCGGACGAGTTAAGAAGGGTTGTGAAGAATAAATAATTATATTTCAACATATCCATGCGGTACCGTGTGTACTCCGTCTTCCAGTATGTGTCGCTTGTCGTCCGTTGATGTTAAGGCCAATTTGTTGATACATTCCGGAAAAAGTGTATGATTGTGTGATTGAATGCTGTATGTGTTCACTCTGAGCGTGCAGTGTTGTAGCACATTTATAAAATCTTCATATTTAATTTTATTTTTCACCTCAATCTTCTGTATACCTTTTGCTTTCTTCGTTACCTTACCACTGCACTTGTAGGCATATAGTTTCGCACGGAGCCCAACGAAGTCGGTCATAATGTCAGCTCCTGCCTCGTCCTTGAATTTTGCTACTACTTTTTCGTTCTTCGTCGAGTAGCAAGAATGGTCGATGGGGTAGCCACTGGTGTCAAACTCTTCTATAAATTTTACATCTGTGTGCAAGTGCCGGTAAAAATCATTAGTTCTGACTTCATACACGAAGCTGTCAGTGTCCATGTACAAGAGTTCAAGGTCGTCACCGTACCGCATCTTTATTATATTGTAATGGAACCTGTTCATTAGAGTTTTAGACAAGTCCAGTACTGCGATCCCAGCGTATATAGGCCTGTCCAAGAGAAGTGTTTCGTGCCGCAGGGGTACTAACGACAAATTTTCACTGTATATTGTTCTATCAATGAATGTTGGTTTAGCTACTAGTTTCTTTATTCTTTTCTCGCTACAGACCAGCTCCATTTTTTGTCGTTTTCTCTTATTCTCGAGCAATTTTCCGAAATTTGCATTGTTGGCCAAATAAAAAAATAATTTTTCAAAATCATTGTTTGCCGGCTGTCTTTTTGCAGTGTTGACTTCGATGAAGGGCTGCATCCACACGGACTGGTCGAACTGGAGCACCCTGTGTATTTTCTTGAGCTTCAGCCCGTGTTCCAGCGCCTGCTTCAGGTTCCTGTAGTGAACGACATAGTTTGACTGGTCGTACAGGGTGGTTATTAGTTTCACTTGTTTCGAGCTTGGCGGACGCTGGTTCACGGGCAGAAATGGCAGGTCTTTATGTTGCTCATGCAGGGTCGCGGGGTACTTAACATCCTCCTCCAAAATGTAACCCCTCGCATCTGGTACGGACAAGATGTCGATGTTGGTGTCTACCCATGTGGAGTTACATTTTGGTAGGGACAGAGACATGGCCCAACCATAAAGATTGTTTCTGTCCAAGTATTGCAAGTATGTGGACGGCTTGCTATGGTCATACGAGCTAGGATCGTACACGTTGTTGGCAGTTACATCACGCTTGAAGCACTGTGCTACGCCGCCCCGGATCCCTTCCTCGACGAACATGTGCATGTCGTAGTCAGTAAGTAGTTCCAACTCGACGCCAGTCATTTTCAACATGGCGTCGAAGGTAAAAACTGGGGCGCTGACAAAGTGTGCACAATCCAGCCCGTATGTGGTTAAACACAGGTCTCTGAAGTTTTCAAATACATCTGACAAAATGAGTACATCTGTCTTAAGTACAGGTTTGAGTAGTCCCCCAGTTTTGTGCATCCAAATTTATCCCACACTGCCTGAGCATGCTTGTAATCTTCTTCACTGATGTCACTGTCGGTAAGCCTGTTGTAGAATGCCGTTTTTGTTGGCAGGAAGGTTTCATCCAGCTTGGACATGTCATCGACGTAATCGTATGAAAAAACTCCTTTCCGGGTGACAAATGACAGTTGGTCTTGGTCGAAAAATTTCTCGGTGTTGATGAATATTGTTTTAGGCAGATACTCGGCCAGTGAAGTAAGACTACGAGACATGAACCGGAACGTGTCTACAAACTGGATGCAGAATCGGTCGCCCAGCTGCTTCGAGAACGTAATAATTTTCTCGCTTATATGCGGAATAATAAATATATCATTGTTGTCATACCCCAGCTGCCTTACAATAATGTTTTCGTCGTAACCCAAGTTGTGAAAGAAGACAACTAGTTTCTTCGGGCGTTGACGAAGCAGGTTGCAGCTGGTACATGCAGCACCGATATACTTGCCGTTGAAGTGGTTGTGGTCTCTGAATTTGTAGTTGTCGGCAGTGAATATAGATGAACAGTAGCAGCACTGTGTCGCATGTACATATGTATGATGTTCTGTAGGTGACAGAGGTAACATTGGTTTGGAGGTAGCGTAAATATCTTTCACTTGTTTTCCAATATTCACAATATCAGCCATAAATTTCTCTTCCGCATCCTGACCACTGTAAATAATTGGCACTTGTGGCAGCGTAGATGTTAGTGCCGCAGGAATCACGTCGTTGTCAACCTGTACATATATACAGTACCTGTTTGCCTCGTGTTTTTGGTAGGCGTAGGTGTACGACGTGCTAGGGTGAGGTTCGCAGGTACTGACAGGTTTCAGAAAGGCCACAAAGTCCGCGTACACGGCGATTGGTACCTTGTTCGCATGGTGAAAATTTTTGAATTTTAACACTGGGTGGTTTCCCATCAGGTCCTGGCTGTGGCATTTCAATTCTTGTGGGTGTATGCTTGTAACAGTGTTCCTTGTGTTCTTCTAAGCATTCCTATCCCATCAGTCCCGATTTTCTTTGCTGGTCATCAAAGTACGTGAAACATCGTTTACAGATGTGTATTTTATGTCCATGTGTGGTCAACTGACATCTCACAAGCTGGGCAAAGTTCTTAATGCAGCAGTAGTGAGCGTTTTCTTCAGTTGTTATGAGCAGCAGGTCAAAATGATTATGTTTCTCTTCTAATGCTACACGCACGGGTATGATCTTGTCCTCTGCATTAAGGAATACACATTAACAGACACATCCTTGTTTTTTTTTTTGCTCAAAGATCTTAATTTGATGAAGAGCGGTGGGGAACTCAAGCCCTGATGCGCTCGGGATTCGGGCCTTCGATGTATTTTGCGAGAATAGAATATTTAAAGCACATGTGATCATCGTTGTTTTTAGGGTTGATGACAGTATGTTTACCCTTAATGGACTGAGGCAGTTCGATGTACGAGGAGACACGGAGGGGGTCCAGTGTGTTGACACGCAGCTGCAGGTGGTTCACAGATGACAAAACTCACCCTGACCCACGCTCCTTGTACGTCTCTTCTTAGTGGCAAATTTTGGCTATACTTTCAGCCACAATGGATGCCATGTCCGAAGGTTCGTACACCGCCACGTTTTGTGTTTTGAAAGCTCGCTTGTCTGTACCTTCATCGAGTGAACCTGGTTTCGTGTAGTCGCACTCGAGCCAAATATTGAATTTTATCGGTCCGTGTTCGCGAATTTCCTCGGTAACTTTTCTTACTAAATTTTCTTTCATTGATGACAAATAATTACAAATATCTTTTATTGAGCATGGTTTGTTTTGGCTAACGTATGTTTTTTAAATTTTTCTAAAGGCTGTTTCTACCTCAATAAAGCCATAGGTATTAGGTGGACCTGCACCTACCACAATTACAGGGCGACCTGCCGAAGTTGAGGGCTGCGGTTCTGTTGAGATGGTGACAGATGGAGGTGACTCACATTGTCTCTTTGCAGGCGGCTCACCTGTTCCCGTGCACCTTTCCATGTGTCTTTGCAAGCTGTCTTTACGAGAAAACTCATTCTGACATTGAGGACATGTGTGTTGTGTCTGCTGGGGGTTGAAAACGCATTCGGAGGTTTCGTGGCATTGGGCATTACGGCTTTCAGTCAAATTACTGCCGCAGAACTTACAGCAAAAGCTGGCGGACTGGGCAACTGTACCATTGCAAGTGCGTAAATGGCAGGCCAAGTTCTCTTTGCGGGGAATCTGCTTCCCGCATCACTCACACTGCTGCGGGACATTGTTTGGATTTTGTGGGAAAGTTATTTTTTGGCGGAGCATGTTGCGTTTGGCAGTAAAGCAGGTGCTGCAATGCATGCACGAAAAAATAGCTGGACTTACTCCGTTGTCCTGGCAGAGAGTTTAAGCTGGTGTGGCTGGCTGGAGTGCAGGGAGAATCGAAGCATGCAGGAGCCTCGCTCCTGAACCTTGGACTGCGGGCACGATGCGGGAAGCCATGGCATCATGCTGCATAACGTCAGACTGCAACATAAAAATATCATGTACACACCGCAACATTATTTCAAACACATTGATGAAAAAAATATGACAAGCACTTTGTATGTAAACATATATACATACACATCCAGCAAGTTCATACATGATCACCCACACATATACATTCGCACATATACGCACACCAGCTAATCAAGTTCACACTCGACCTTACACACATCTAGCTAATCAAGTTAATACTCGATCACACATACACACCAGATGAGCAAGTTAATACTCGTTCACTCATACACACACTTACGTACATGCATTCACACATATCAACACAGAAAGAGCAAGTTCAAACTCGACCTTACACACATCAGATGAACAAGTTCAAAATCGAATGCTACCGCACATACACATATAATACATGTATGTATTAGCTATCTATATGCGGCCTAAGGTCAGAGAAAAAAATATTTGCAGCTCTTGAAAACTCAGCTGTAATACACGTCTGATAACTCACCAAAAGTGATGACGAAGTTGGAGTTGAACTCGGGACCGTAGACCCCACGACGTTGGAACCCTGGACGTCGACAGACCCCTGGCTCGTCCCACGAAGGCGTGCTGTGACATACAGGAACTATATGATTAAACTAAGGTAATTGCGATAACAAACACTAAAGGAAAAATCTGTGTAATTATTTTTCGCTTACCAGAAGTAGCAAATAGAGAGTGCAGTACCCAGGAAGGCAGAAGGCTCGACAGTTTTCTCTCTACGGAGCTTGACGAAACCGGAACTTTACGCAGAGAAGAGGAACTGGAGACTGAAACATACAGGTACATAATGAAAAACTGTATATATGTGCATCATAATTCACGAGTTAAACTGTAACGATTTGCACGTACCGGAAATCACAGAAGGAACTGACGGCTCTACAGTTGCCTGTCCACGGAGTTCACAACGAAATTGGTTCTCGACTTGGGCGATGTTAACTGGAGACTATAAAATCAAATAATTTTTACGTGTCTTTTAACTCTCACATAACACATATTATAGCCTATGAGCGTACATGATTTTAAACTTACTACTGTAAATGTTTATGACAGCAATAAGAGAATTTAATTTTTTGATTATGGTATGTTAAGGGTCCTCCCTAAATAGACTACATTTGAGTGCTGACATACCGTATCAATAAATAAAAGTACTATTCTGTACCGTCCTACGTGGATCAGTTATTGTTTCGGGTACGAATCTCTAGTATTAAATTGTCAGTTTGTGAAAAGAAGAGTCATTGTCAGTCACATTTCTCTAAGTGAGGGAAAGCCGATATATATGTAAATTGCACCGTGTTTAAAAATATTTATGAACGTAACACTGTTTGGAAATTAAATAGTGCAATATGTTTCAAGTTTTTCAGTAACTATATGTAAATACAAATGGTTGTATTAGTCCAGAGTACTCGTGTTTAGATAATGAACTAGAAACCTACGAAAATGTATAGGGAAGTATTTTAATTACTATTAACAAGCCGCAGATGTGATGAAGGCTAGTGTAGCGACAGTTACATAACAGGCTCTCAGCTGGGACGTTATCACCACATAAAGAGTTATGCAGCAGCCGCCCACACACTACAAACAGGAAGGCCGAGTGTGCTTTCTGACCGATGTTACAGCTCCGCGTGTCGCGGAGAAAAATATAGCTTACAGTACCTTAATAAATTGAGCAGAAATGAAGTACGAAGTGCTGGTAGACCCTGGAAGACCCCGAGAACACCAGATGATGCTGTCGCTGGAAAAAGTGAAGTGCGCTCTGTCGTGTTACCATCTTTTATAGTATAGCACAGCGTGTGTATTCTTCCGTGAAAAGATTGTATCCGCAAAGAAGTAAAAATTTCTCCGTTATTTATCTATGAAATTATAAATTTTTAAGTAACGTAAAAGAAAAATAATTTTTTGACCTACTAGTAAATATTTCTATTATTAATTAATATTTTAAAATAAATTAATCAATAACCAATAAATATTATTTAAAAAATCCCCTCTTCTTGTCGATCCCACCTACAGCGTTTCTTTCAATTTCCCCCCTCCACTCAGGAGACCAATCCGCTCCATACACGCCTTTGTGGGCGAGGCACACAGTGAAAATGAACAGAGTGCATTTGCTCTCTCACCTCCTTATGCATTTACAGACACCCTTCTAGAGGTTAGCAATGTTAATTAAATTATGAGAACATTCTTCTGTCTCGGTTCGCACATTTCTAGATAGAGAGAGTAAGCACATCTTCTGTCTCTCACTACATGACCTTGGCAATTTTTCATCTCCCCTGCATGAGGATACATTGCACTTTGCAAATACAGGCTCGGTAATGAAGAGAGATGTAAAATGTATTTCCCTCTCTCTCGACTTGGTCTTGACAATTCTCAAGCACCTTTATATGAGGCTAGGTTTTTTCATACCCTCACTTTTCCCCGCCTCTACATGCAAGCCTCCCGACTGCTTAGATGATACTGTAGCAGCAGCCGAGAGGACAAAGTCCAAATCCAGTCGCAGGTAGAATAAAATATGTACAGTGTACACTCTGTTCTCAACACAGAGATCACTATGTTTCATTATTGAAATTAACTCTCATTTTACTATGTGTATTTTATATAAAATAATAACTCGCCAATCAATTTTAAAAAAATATATAATTTATTACAGACCTAAATTACATATATTTTTTAACTAAACATTCTACACATCAGTAATATATTTCAGCACTGATTCATACACATGAATTACTAGTCTTTGTATTTCTAGTTGGCTTTGCAAACGTGATATTTTTTTGGTCACTGCATCTGAAACATTGACGTCTGTTGTCGTGGGGCATCGCAGCTTACATGGTATGGATTCGCTGCTCGGTTCGTGCACTGTATCTTCTTTCGGTCTAGTAGAGCAGGCAGTGACACGACGTTGATACGGTTTATGGCGTTTGGAGGTCTGGGTAGCAGCTTCACACGAGGATTGAGGCAAATAGTCTATTAATGGATGTTCTCCACACGATTCGACAACACAGTCCGGAGCATGTATCTCTGTGCTTGTGAAGGCTGGTGGTGGATAAGCGGTATTTTCTTCTTGATTTGTAGCAAATTGGATCACTTGATCCACGGTGGTCGGAAGTGATGTATCACGTCTCATGTAGTGTACCACACAGTTTCCTGGAATACAGCATTTAATTTGTTGTTGAGTCCGTTCGTATGATGATGAAAATGGAGAAAATAATCAATGTTCGTTTCCATCACACTCTTCCTCGTATGTACGCAGAAAACCAGAGTCCCAGAACGAATACGAGATGCGCCCATCTCCAGAACTGACACGTATGTATTTAATGGGTGAAATGGTGTCATCTTGTTCGCTCGACTTTTCGTTTTCCACTGAATATTTGCCGATTTCTGGATATTTATATACTCGAGTACTGATGACGTCATTATTCCTGCGATTGCGCAAAGCCACGTAAAATGTGTTCGATCCAGCAGCTAATACAACCCATGCATCTGCATTGACATGTAGCATCTTCCGAGCCAGGATAACCTGGGTTCGTGTCAGAAACTTGTTCTGGGCGAGAAACAGTGGGTGATGCAATCACTATAATGATACCGGTGGTACTATTTTCTTGCATCATATTTTGCAATAATACGTACAGAATGTATTTATTCGCTTAGTATAGAATTACAACAACTCCATTCGTACAATAACTGTGCATTTTTTGCTGTATTTACAAATTTACGATCAAACTTGCTGCTAGTTTTCGCAGTGATGGACATCCGTATTCCTCCTGCACGTCTACTATTTCCATGTCTTTTATACATAATTTGCTTAAATTCTTTTTCTGTTCTACTCCCGCTACATATACAGTCTTAACGTCTTTATTCAGTAGTGCAGAGATTTCATCCAATGCTTTCTCATACGGTATTTCGCCATCGTTCCAGTCAAGACCGTGAAAGTGTTTCGTAGGCCATGTGTTTGTTTTTTTGCTCTTCTCGTCCAGGAGTTTCCACGAGGTACGGGGGAAAGTAGGTTTGAGTTCGGGTCTCGCCACCATCTTCATAAGTCACTCCGTTTTTTTTCAGCACGAATCCATTTTGGCTCTGGAAACCTTGCATATTACAGTACATTATGTTATCGACTGTTGTTCGATTCTTTGAACACTAGGTATTTACATGTTCCTAGATGACTAATTTTACCAAGCCCGAGAAACAGTCGTAGGTCACTATTCAATCGTGTATAATAAGGCAGTAAGCAGCCGTGTTTTGTGGGACGTTTTCCTTGCAAATAATTTCAATTCTGTAATCAACCATACTCTTTTGAACTCGCTCGTTTTGTTTCGACGTGTCAAAACCAACAAAGGTGCCATATCTCGATATTTTTGCAGTGACAGTATCGGACATGATTCTAGCCCGTAGTACGCTGTTTGAAACTGTGAATACAAAAATTATGGAAGCATGTATCCTTCCTGGTCAAACGATGCATTCAAATCAACATATGGGTAACTTTCGCTGTTCAAAAATATTTTTACATTTTCAACCTTACAATGGTCGAAAGTTGATTAATCGGCTTTAATTTGGTGTTGTTTGTCCATCTGAAGTGCGAGTATGACATAACGTGGCTTTTCAGTGCTCGATGAAGTTTTTACGACCCAGTGATTACGTCTGTTTGTGGCTAGAGAGGGGCATGTGACGAGACTCCAGCTTCTGAATGCAATATCGATAACTTTCTCTTTCTTGACGTAATTAAGAAGCCTGAACCTCTCGCGTGTGCTGGGTGTAACATGTGGTACGAACCAGTCTAATGCAGTTACTGTCACTGCAGCTGGGTCTGGAATGTCACCATCCCCTAAAACAGCATCGACGTGGGATGTAGCCAACATCAGGACAAGTTCTTGTCTTGCCCCTATAATTATTTTCTTATAGTTCTCGGCGAATCCGAGCAATATGGAGAGCGGAATGCAAACTTCCAATTTTCCATTTTCGTATACAGGTACCTTATAGTTATCGACTAGACCACAACCGGCCATTTAGAGTGAAGCATGATTGTTGGCTGTAAGTGAGAGGTAGTTTTTTATCGTGGCAATTATGCCAACGTCCCTCATTTCATCGATAGCCACACCGTTAAACTCGTAAATTATACGCTCAAATAGGTGAAGTATACAGTTGCGAACAAACTTTGTGGTAGTAAGGTGAGTCCCGTAGGCCTTGCTAAGTGTGCCTTGTACACGTAAAAATGATTGGCAAGGAAGAATATAGATATCCTGGTGTTGTATTGGTATGCGAACTTCTCTCCCTGGTGCGAACGGGCCCCTATATTAACTTGTCTTGCGAACTTTAGGCCCATCTTTTCAAATGTAGTGGTAGAGTGATTTATTCGTTTCTGAAATTTATTAGTTTGTCATTTTGGTCAACCACTGACACAGTAAACTTCTTGAATGCTCTTTGCCACGACCGGAATATAAATGATACTTTGGGGTACTTCCACGATTTTATATACAGGTCCAACGACAGGCGAAAACTCGTATATCGAGTTGCTAGGTTTTCCATTCATGTAACTGCTACCTGCCAAATAGCAATTTATACGTATCACATTTATTGCCATAATGTTGATGGGTTGCGAAGACACGTGGGTTTGTCCTGCTTCATGTACTTTGGGTTCGAACCCAAGCATTGTACCGATAGTATCCTGTTTTGTAAAGTCTATATTTTCACTGCAAGATATTTCCGCCTTCAACGTGTTTGGATTTCCGCCCAGTTCGAAAGCTACGTCTGCCGGTAGAGACTTCTTGATGAAATTAGCTATGTCTCCTAACTCGTAAGCTCCGTTAGGAATGTTGATTTCCCTCGTTTCAGATGTTCCTTTCGGTACATAACAGAAACATGAATTTTTATTTTGTTCGATATTAGCCACGGAATTGTAAGAATGAAAATCAACGAGACCGATGCTCCAGTCACCTTCTTCTAGTTCCAGAGACGGGTAAAATGTAGCTCTCAGTTCAGAGGTATTACCACTCATAATGATTGGCACAGACATACTGACGAAAAGAACGAGGGGCACTATCTGTTTTCTATAATAAGCTAAATTCACTTTTTGTTATTTTTCGCTAGGTATGAAAGACACAAATGTCCGCAGTTCCATCAGTTTGGTGATTGCTCTGTTTCATAGTTGTATGTTAGTAAAATGTTTTTAAGGTACGTGCGCAATCCGGGCAGTGGCCGCAAATTGCCGAAACTGTCGTAATATTCGGTTCTTCTCCCACACTTTTTGTAAGCTACCCAGTGTGTTCCGGGACCATCTGAATGAAGTATCCAGGTTTTGTTATACCACATTCGTTTTGTTTGGCTTTTGAAGGTAGTTTATTACGCATGTACACACCCCTGCAGTTTGGTATTTTTAGTTTGTGTGCGTAAACCTCTATGTCATTGTTCATGAGTGGCCATCTAGGCAGGGACCTTAGGATCTTTTCGCGCGATGCTTTTTCATTTTCTTCTCCTTCTATTTTCCTATACCTCCGCCGTGGTACGGACGACGAATTAACAAACCTAGTCAGTTTTTTTACCCATTGCAATTGCTTCTAGTTTATGGTTGTGGCGAGTGTTTTCGTCTAACTGTTTACGGTCATTAGAAGCTTTCTTCGCCGCACTAACAATGTTCGTTACTGCACCTACAATACTGACCAGGGCTCCTATAGCAGGAATTAGTGCGGGCAAGAAGCCTCCAGTCTTTGTATCCCGCTTTTTCCTTGGCATGCGACTTTTTCTCTTGGAACTTGTTTTATGTAATTTTTTGGTTTTAACTGGAAGCAAACCCATACCTAATTTAACCTTTACTTTCATTGTGTTGTAGACACCCCAGGCTGCTATTTTTTCTCCGATACCTGTGCCTGGCGCTTTACGTATTTCGTCGGCCCTGTATGCTAGTAACTTATCGGCCTTGTGCCTAGATTCTAAATCTTTATGTTGGTCGTAAGCTACATCGTGCCATTTGCAAGCATCATCAAGCGTGTTTATACCACTGTCACCACACGCTAACCTATTTTTCAACTTTGTTCCTGGTCCACAAAACTTGTATCCGGGAATATGTAGCTCGATTGGTAGACTATTGATAAGGGAGTCGAAGATACCATGACACGATTTTTCTGTCTTCACTCTAAGGGACATAAGAGTAAACTGAGCTACAAACGTATAAATATCCTTCTTTTATACATTTTTTGATTCAGTATCATGGGGATAATCCAACAGAAAGTTACTCTTCCTGTGCATGTGACAGAAGCTTATGAAACAACCCATGAATCATGTCATGGTATCCTACTGCCTTACACGATCAGATCGATTATAGCTGGGCCAAGTGGTAGGGGTAAAATCCTGTGTACTTCTTAGATATCCGAAGAACTAAATGGACTCTGATTTGAAAATGTTTACATATACTCGAAATCGCTCCAGCAGCCGAAGTACCATCGACTGGCTCGAATTTTACAGGCTATAGAAGAAATCGGTTGTTTTCCATGCAGGGACAATGAGCAAGTTATACCACCGAGCAAAGGTAAGACGAACTACGTGATTGTATTTGACGACATTGATTGCGAAAAAAAAAATGGTATTCAAGAGTACTTTTGCATGGGACATCATGTGGGTGTTGACTGCTTCTATTTGTGTCAGACGTATTCACGCATACCCAAACAAATAATACGTGATAATGCGAATTTGTTGGTGTTGTTTTGTATCGATGAGCTAAATTTGCATCATGTGTATGACGATCATGTTAACACAGACATTACATTTGTTGAATTCGAAGACATGTGTTCTTTATGCTGGAAAGACAAGTTTGGATTTCTAGTATTGGTGAAAGACTGTGGCCTACATAAGGGGCATTATAAAAGAGGTTTCGATCAGTTTATCCTACATGCCCGACCATGAATAACAGTACTGTTTCCAAATTTGGAAGTGATAAAGGTTCTGAAAGTGTGTTGACTCAATGATGTATCACTAGTATTCGCAGAGACTTGTTGCTCATCGGAAAAAAAAATTGAGAGTGTTAAGAATAAAATGCTGGACCACCTGATGGCAATCATCCAACATGTAGATGGTATAGAAGCTAAACTACGAGATTTATTTAATGGTTCTAATGCACAAAGACAAGATGAATTAAGGTCCTTGCAAAACACGCTTATTTCGAAACAGGCTACGAAAACAGACGTTGTGAGACACAGCAAAAAGATACAGGACATGTGTTCTGAGCGATTCGATAAAATTGAGAAAGTCATTTTGGCAAATCACGAATAACAACGAATGTATAATTATAATACGTAAACATCCTTTCTACTCAGTTAACAATGGAAGACGGGACTGCATTGACGAGTGATCTCCAGCGAGCAATAGAAGCAGTATGCACAAAATATTTACTAGCTAAAAATAACAGATTAGCTCTCGAGGTTAGATGAGAAGAAGCCTTTCGACCGATCACCAGTCGTCTCGACAAACTCGCATCATGTCCTCCCAAAGATACTTCTCCTACAGTAGAAATCAAACAGGAAATCAAAGAGGAAGAACAGCACCCGAATCGAAAACATAAAAGAGTTGCACTTGACCAAGACGATTATTCGAACGAAGACGAAAAGCCTTTGATTGAACTGTTGCACAAGCGAGTGCCAAAACGAGTTCGTGAAGAGGAGCCTGAAGCCAGTTTGCTTCTTAACCACTACATCGTTTCGTTTTCTGACCACAACAGCGACCCAGTATACAGTCTGCAGAACCACGATGGCAAATGGTTTCCCGGAAATAAATATGTAAAGATTTTGCCCCGAGATATACTACAACTCGGTAATTGTACAGTTAAAAAATCATGCAGGGACTGTGTGAACTTTTGTTTCGCAGACGATTAGGACATTATACCAAATCAGTTATGCGCAAGTATCGTCTGTTGCTGCGGTACAGCCATGCACATTACATCAACGATAATCCTGCAACACAGAGATTTAAAGATACATCAGACGAAAAATTCGCCATTATAGCTGGATTATTTCCTAAGTTAAGCACGTCCATTGGTAGAGGTTTAACTCAGAAACTTGTATCACGAACTAAAATCGACTATGTTTTCTTGGACGATCCAAACGAGTTGGTTGATAGGTTGAGAATTCTCCTGGCTTCACAAGCAGCAGGCAATTGATCATACACCAACGAGATAATTTCATAATTGAGGAATTGAGCGAGGCTGACTACATAGTAAAATGACCAAATATGCTGTTTCCAGCGAACTTCATAAATCAGATAGAAAAAAACTATCCTAGAAGGAAATACGTAATGAAAGGACTGGACGATACATTTCAGTCAGACCTAATAGAAATGCAAGATTTTTCTCGTGAGAATAAAGGTAACCGATACATTTTGACTGTCATCGACACATTTTCAAAATATGCCTGGGCTATACCACTAAAAACAAGTCAGCAGGCGAAGTTTCAAAAGGTATGGCGAGTATTCTTGCCCTCGGACGTATTCCAGTTAACATTCGCACAGATGATGGACGGGAATATTTTAACGCGAGTTTCCGAACATTTATGAAAATGTATAACATAAATCACTATTCGACTTACTCGGGACTCAAAGCAAGCATCGTTGAATGCTTTCATAGAACTGTAAGAACTAAACTTTGGAAGCATTTCACGGCTAATGGAAACTACAAATGGGTGGAGTTACTACCGAAACTTGTTCATGAATATAACAGTACGGTTCACTTCACAATGCACATGAAGCCTAAAGATGTTAAGGATGATGCCTTGCTTCGTTCTGTATACTCCTACGGGAAGAAGAAGGATCCTCGCAATCCTAAAGCGTCTATTGGAGACTTGGTTCGAATCTCGAAGCAACGTGGAGTGTTTCATAAGGCCTACCATCACAACTGGTCGGCTGAACTATACAGGGTTGTGTGTATACGACATTCGTACCCTCCCATGTATTATTTAGAAGATCTACATGGCGAGCCTATTATCGGAGGTTTATATACAGAACAGATACAGCGTACAAAGTTCCCTGATGTGTATTTGGTCGAGAAGATACTGAAACGACGTAAAGGTCAAGTGTACGTACATTGGGTTGGACATAGTGATCGAGAAAATAGTTGGATCAATGAGAAAGATATTTTGAAATAAGTGTTTTACTTGTATGTACTATATTTTTTTGCAAATAAATATATGTTTACATTTTTTTACACAGGATTAAACATGAATTTTTTCCCCAGGACCTTATAAGTATAAGCCCTGTGAACACATCGAAAAAAAAAATACACTGTACTTGGTCAGAATTTAAAAATAAATTTAACAGTGTTTGTATTTTTCAATTCGAAGCAGCAGTTTGCAAAATATAGAGTTGTAAATTTGCAAAGTTATATGTTCTTACATTGTCCATGTTGAATTGATTGGTAGACAGAAGCTGGAAGTGAGCACATGTCTCGGCCACCACGTCCTGCTTCACCCTCCCTCTACCCTCCCAGACTCCTTGCCGGGCAGAGGTTTACAGTTACTGAACAGCTACTGCATCTCTCTCGCGACGACACACAGAGGGTAGCTAGCTATGTATATGATTCTAATTCGTCCATAGTCTACTGTGAAAGTAATTTTTATTCATGTTTTACTTGTACACTAACTCACATATGATGCATAGTCACTCTATGAAATATTCTTTTCTCTATCCTGTGATGGAACAGTACTTTTTGGGGGGAGGGGGGAATGAATATATTATTTACTGAATTGTCAATTTTTTTTATTTGGTAGTGAGTGGCTATTTATTAGGTATGCACCTCTGTTGAGAGCTTAAACATTAGCTAGATTAATTTTTTAAACCACTTATATTATATTGATGTTCTGGTTATGTATTTTATTACATGACGGTTTCATAAACGTAAAGACAAATTATTTTTTGCTAACTATTTATTTACAATACAATACATTGACACTTTTGATATTACATTCAGTATTAACTTCGGTACTGCAAAGTCTCTCTCTCGTTCATCATGAATTATTACACTTACCATGGGTTATCATAAAACCAAAGTCTCAGGGCTTCCGAGTTACACTATGTACAAAATTTATTTTTCATGCAGTTGTGAAGTTTATCAGTATACATTTCAACAAGTTTCCGGAATGTAGGGCACCTACACTTCTTATGTGCATCGATAATTTTAATGCTGCTGGAGCGCACACTACGTAACACAAGCTTTAGTCAATTTCCGATGACAAACACTGGACAGTCTTCATTTATGATGTAACCCAAGACATTGGGTATTTTGGTGTATGGAACGTTGCCGGAATCTCACTTGAGTCCATGTTTCTGGTACGTTTGCAGTCGGTACAATTGTTGCGTGGTACGGCTCAGATGATCCTAGGGACATGGTGGTTCGAAGGTGAAAACTTTTGTCGTCAGGTTATCGTTGCTGTCCGATATTGACACCTGCTTGATGGTGAATGTGTCTTGCAAACGAAAGCCTTGGGTGTTACAGTACATGTTACTGCGTGCAATTTACTTGGGAAAAATGTCACTACTCGGTCTCGCAGGTAGGCTTCTTTGGAGAACTGTTGTCACTAAACATTATGCGTACGTAGTGGATGAAGTGCTGGTCGTTGACGAGCGTCGTAGCACCTTGCACCAACTCCTGCGATGTGGCGTGTCTGGAAGCGAAGTATGGCCCCGGAAACACTCCTTGCGTGGAAAACAGTCGAGAATGTCTTCGTCTTCTTTTAGATGATCTGGCAGGTACTTGTACACTGATGGTACCTCGTGCGGTGCGTAAACGAGAAGAAATTCTTTTGGCAAGTACGGTAACTCATTCTCTCTGTCTAGCAATGTTAAAGATTTATACCTTCCGTATGC
Organism: Medauroidea extradentata; assembly: GCA_003012365.1. Classification (NCBI taxonomy): domain Eukaryota; kingdom Metazoa; phylum Arthropoda; class Insecta; order Phasmatodea; family Phasmatidae; genus Medauroidea; species Medauroidea extradentata. Next base: position 32,788 of record PNEQ01103889.1, read on the forward strand.
CACTATAGCAGATAATATTTTTTGTCCGGCTGAACAACAAGCATACATTTCATCTGAAGAGATAAGTTGATAGCCTACTGGATAAAAACTTACTGAGTGCTCTAGCGCACTACATAGCTTTTTATTAAATAACTATGCAAGGAGGGAGGAAACGTTCCCATTGGCTAGTGGAAATGGTGGTGGGGGAAATGGCTTATAAAGCAGAAGGGAAAAAGTAATTTTTTTGGAAAGGGAAGGGTGGGGGTGGTGGTGGAGAGGGGTGGTAGTTTGAGCAGGTTATAACACGAACGTCAGTGAGGGGGGAAAGTAGGTAAACGAGGGGGGAAATTCATCATGTGACTAACAGCCAATTAAAATAAAGAAATGGGTAGGAGGAGGGGGGGTACATTAATATATACATGTAAAAAGTGGTGGGGGGCGTCAGTGTGTCGATGGAGCTCGTCCGGGGAAGACGTGTTGTTAGTTGTTTTAATTAAATAATTTTTATATAAAAAGTTTTTTACTAAATATTTTTTATTAAAAAGTATTTTATTAAAAAGTTTTAACATAAAAATAATTTTATTAAAATTTAATTTACTAAATATGTGCAGGGTTATAATGGAATGTGAAATCTAAAATTTTTTGAAGAAATACCAAGATGGTGGCCAGAAAAGAGATGGCATCCGGAATCAAGATGGAGGTAATATTTTTTTCGGATTTTTTCGGAATTTTTTGAAATTTTTTAATAATTTTTTATTGTAATTTTTTTGAAATTTTCGAAATTTTGGAAAATTTTGGTAATTTAACGCTCAAGGTCAATGTCACGGTTAAAGGTTAAGGTCATCCAACATGGCGGCCGGGGCCGTGACGTCACAACATGCGGGGTGGCTCCTCACTCGGGTGGGCTCCTCACACCGGCTCCATGTACCAACTTCGGCTAAATTATACTACTTTCATAGACTACTACAAATTACTATTAAAGTTCAGTCATATATCCAATCAACAATCTTTCAATTACTGACAATGTACAACCGTAACAGTCCGAAGTGGTGATAGCTCTCTATGTGCTGCGCAACACTCCGAGTACAACGCTGTCCTCACTCTGGAGGTCTTCGGTTCTACTCCCGTCGCGCACCTCCTTGTTCTCCGCCGACCCGCAGCATCAGTCCTCTTGTTTCGCCCAAGACTGCTACGAAGGTATACGCCTGCTGCCTCAAAGTAGACTCTGGCGTCCCCAAGACGTATTCACCAGTCTCTCTCCACAAGCATAGCACCTTCTTCTAGCATGACCATTACCAAACTCTCCCAACATTTGTCGGTTAGGGGTTTCTGTATTCCGATAAACAGTCGAAGGGAATCAACGCATTTCAGTGGTGGTCTGAAAATAGACATTACATCTTGTTTCGGATGTGATTTGAGCCTTGTACGCCAGTCACACAGGTTCAAGGGCACATGAAACAAGTCCTTGTTACGCAGATCGTCAGTATTCTCATCACGTGGCCGTCCGGGTCGTGAGTCTTAGGCTAGCCATAGGGTGTTTCGGCATAGCCTCCAGCCAGCCCACAGAAACACAGCATGAAACAATATTTATTAAAAAGAATGCAGACTTCAAACCATGTCTCTTTTTGTTATCCAGCATGCTTCTTTAAAACTCGATTACTGGACCCCTTAAAATGACTAAAAATAGCTATTTTGGTGTAGTGTCATGTAAAATTACCAATCAAACCAGTAAAACACAACTAAAGAAACATGCATTGAATTTTAGTACAAACATTTCTCCAATAAAATTATGTGGTCACCGCTTGAAGTCTCACACAAAAAGCCAACTACGAGACGTACTGCACGCCAGTTGAGTGCTCAGCGCATAGAGGCGACACTGTTCTAGAAGCGCGTGATAGTGCCCTTAACACTCCCTTCTTTTCGTGCATCAAATGTGAAAAATAGCTTCTTAAGCAATTAAAATATTTTTTTGTGACTAAGACTTTACTGAAAGTAGTGGTGTGCGATATTTAGAAATAATGTATCACGATGTAATACGTGGAAAGTATCGCTATTTACGCGATATACTGCGCTGCGACATAATTTTACGCGTTGTGATAAATATCGTGATGCTTTATAAATCACGCTGTGATAAAGACGGCGTTGTTTCGTGCATAAATAATAATCTCACGGCGATAAAATTCGCAAAAGAAATAGTCCTGCAGCAAGAATACCACTGCAATGCACAAGGTGCAGCATTACCGCTAGGTGAGGTTGGGGGGAACATGTAGCCTACCTTTAATAATTTCTATTTTTTTTTTAGTTTTAATGTAAAATATTATATATTTTTTAGTAAACTATATTCCTTCTGGTAATCAAATTAACTACACAAACTAGGCGCAATGAACCAATTTTAAATGTAGTATTGATAGTTATACATAAATAAATCAACGTCTTTCTCGTCGTTCTCATTCGTGTATTCACAGACTACTTCATTCGTAGGGACGATGTCACCTGAGTCAATAATATTTGTAAAAATAGTAAAGCTTCCCTGAACAGAAAAATAATAACATTCTCAATGCACATGTTTATCTCTAAACGTTAAACCAAACCAAAATTAAGAAATAAATCTTCTTATTTTTACTCACGGAGATCGTGCGACTATAGCCACCCTTATCACAATTCTAACTTCATATCAGTTGCATGACGGGTAAGACTAGTAGTTTGTTGCCGCTGTAACATAATCCACGACCATCAAGGGCTGGTTGGTGGTGGTGGTGGTTAAGGGGTAAAAGAAGGGGACACGAACAGAAAAAAACTATTTTGTGGTGACCACAATTTGTTTTCTCAATGTGGACTTCACCAGAATATTTTGTACTGGTTACAAAATTTTCTTTTAGTCACTGCAGAACTCTAGCTGCCAAAAAATAATTTTGTGGTCACCACAAAAAAAAAATTGGTGTGATTCATAATGATAAAATATTTTGTAGTGACAAATAATTTTTTTTCCAGTGCGTCTTTCTCTTCCGCTATAACCAAACAAGCATCAGTTTCCCAGTCGTGTGCCAATACCAAACCAAAATTATTGAACACTGGTTAATTAATTTAGTTTTATTCTGGCTTTTATTATGTAGAGCATTATCGAATACGGAGGAGAAAAGAAAAAAAAACGCTTCGTCAGTATGTGGGATAACCAATGCAGAACCACACACTGGTGAAGGGGAGAGGTCGTGCAAACGGGCCGGAGGACCCCCGTTTCCCCGAAATTTTTTTAACATACAGTAGAAAGAATAGCGAAATGGGTCCAAGCCCCCTTTACCTTACGTAAACTGCTTAAATAGCACCATTTATAGCCTTAAAATCCAAAATGTTCCAAAGGAAGTCCCTGGACCCCTTCACCGCACTTCAATTGGTGGGTGATCGATGTTACTTTATAACATTTACAAAATCAGGATCTGCCTTACATTTTCATGGATGTGTTGAAAATTCATGCTTACAGTGATTGTCAAGTACATGTGATGCAGTAATAATGCTTATAAATCAAATTTAAACTCATAAAATAGATAATGACGTTTGGGCTTCATGAAATAAAATTCTGTGTGCGCCCCTCATCCAGCATCAAAAAGCTAACGCCTTTCAGACAGTAAAAAAAAGTAAAGCAAGAACGATTTTTTTATTTAACTTGTTTATATAAATATATATATATACATATATATACGTATATATATTTCATTTCATATAAGACATTTCCGGCTCGTTTTGTAACTAAAAATGTATTGCATTGTGCTACAAATCACAAAGTGCAAAAAAAATTTATTGCCCATTATTAGGTGTCAAATTTGACTAAATTTACATGAAACAGAGTACACTAATCGCACAATACTCTGTGAACATTTCCGTAAAATAAAATTTCTAGATGAAGTAAGTGAAAATAATTTGCTGTGGCAGTTCCTGGCGTATTATAACTAAAGTATAAGAGAAAAATGAACATAAATTCCGCATGTGTAAGACGTCAAGTTTATTAAAAACGATAAGATTGCTATTTTTAAATATCGTAAAAAATTAACCGAATGTTTGTTATAATCTACTCTGCTGTGAAATTAAATACTTAATGCAACGTGTCATCAAAGTTCTGTAATAATGGAAGTGATTTAAGTAATTTCATTAGTTTGTTTCATTTGCATACAAATACCAAATATTTTCAACACTGCAACATGCATATTTTTGTATCTCCTGTTATTTAAATACCGATTTTCCGTGGATAAGGCCCCAGCTATAGTTTATCCATATGTTTGCAAAATAATTTAGCTAAAATTATTTAATATGAACAAATCAGAATTGAAGAGCACGGAGTTATAACATAATAGGTCAATTAGGAGCCATTTAAACATTAAATTAATTTTTGTTAATGTAATCGCGAAAAATATCAAAATGATCAAAATCGCAGGAAAAATACGCAGCCATATAAATCGCAAAATTCGCATTTCAAAAATCACGATGCGATGAGGATCGCAATCATCGTGCCGTGATAAAAATCGTAAAAATCATATCACGATTCAAATCACAAAAAAGGGGGCTGCGAAACAATTAGAAAAAAATTGCGCTGCTATAAAAATATAGCAGCTGCGTTATATCGTAATATACTATGGTTGCAATGTACCTCAAAATTTCACTGCTGCGGTATATCGCAAAACATTGCGGTTCTCTAACAACGAGGTCTTAAGTGATGATGAGGGTAAAGTGAGACGAATGTAAACACAACATCCGCGCCTGAGCCGGAATTCGAACCCGGACTTCTAGTAACGTAGACCGGCGCCTGACCAACCGCTGGCACGTGGAATTGGATGTGTGGGAGCTGGAGAAGGTACAAAAACGGGCAGCAAAGTAAGTGAAGGATAAAAGAGAATGCAATGAGTAGACTGGTAAAGACGAAGGGAACTTTAGGCTATCAGTGATACTGGAGGAACTGAAGTATAACTCATTGAAGGAACGGATACATTTTGAAAGATGGAGGCTGGGGTAAGTTAAACCAACTGTCAACTAAAGCATAGTATAGGGGAAGAAGGACTAATATGGAGAATATTCAGATTATTTAGAACAAATTAATTAAAATGCATATATATTTATTTGAGACCCAAACATACAGACATACTTCATACACACCCAAAACCAATATATCTAAGTATGATTAATTTGGGAAAGTAAGGCAGTAAAATATCCTGTAGCTCAACTGAAGAGAGCGAGTTTACTAGAATACACAATTGCCATTTTTCATACTCGTCTGTTGCAGGCATGACTTTCCTTTTACAAAATATACAAAGTATGACTAACGACAGCACTGGCATTAAAATGTTATATGATAATAAATATAGATTTTAGAATACACTAAAATACATAACCATCAATATTATTGTAATAATTATAATGATGTAGAGTGGCAATGCATTAAATTGCTCGTTACTTGAGACCTTCATTCCCAGTTGTTAATAATCATGTTCTGCGCAGCATCGCCTTTGGAAGAAGATGTAATCAATTGAAATAATTTGTTAAGTGTTGTATACATAGTCAATGTTACAGTATAAGTTGGTTTTGCTGCTAATAAATAATAACAATCTAGTTCTTGTGCCCATACTGTCCCACGAAGAAACTTAGTTGAAAGAATCATGATAAGTTGATGTTAACACTTTTTAAATATAAATTTCTACTTTCCCATGTCGTGTACAGGTTTTCGTGAAGCGCTCCACGCGAAAACTACATAATCTATTTGAAAGAAACCAAAAGCAAATCAAACGGGTGTCGTCATCACAGTGCAAAATTGCTTACATGAGTTTGAAATTCACTCTAACGGCTTTAAAACATGATACATTTTAATTCCAGTTATGCATGTTTATTTAAAGTAGTGTTTCAACTTACTCCAAAAATTGAAATGATACCAGTAAGTTACTACAAAAGTTATTTTAAAATCGAGTAAAACTAAGTTGTTGTATAGTTATAACTACCCACCCGGTATGGTCATGTCGGTGAAGTGGTTCGAGCACCGGACAGGTTTCTGAGCGGTGTAGGTTCAAAACTCAGCGACACACACACACAATCATATATATACATACATACATATAAACTTTTGAATGCAAATTATATGTCCTTCTTTAAGAATCAAATGTATTGTGAGAATAGTTACAGACCAATAAACAGTTGCAACTTTTCTTTACCTTTTTTTATTACTTTCACATTATCATTTTAGTATGGTTGAAAGAAATAAATATGGTACGAATGTAATATATCATTCAAACAGGTAATGAAGAATTGTTAAAATGTGCAAAGTGTGTGCATAGAAAATAATTTAAATAGTATACTTTTCCATAAATTAAGTCGACAATTACTATCAGTATATGGTATGTACACATACCAAAAATGTCACGTCAGCCTCTATCGTGTCATAACACGAAATTGCCAACTATTACAAATGAACCATAGTTCATAGTTAGGGAAGGTGATTTATCGCGAGAATGTTTTCTGCCAGCTTATTCCACAAACCAGTGTAGCGTCATGCGTCATTTATTGCTAGCCGACGGTTGTGTGCCACATTGTAGTTGTTTACAGACGTATCACAGACGTTCAATAGTAGTGCACCATAGAATCATTAGCCCAGTCAAATTGGGACTCGCCAGTAACGAAATAAAAGCGTCAGAAATGAATACATTACATTGAAGACTAGCAAACTGTAAACTTTTTCCGCGATAAATCACCTTCTCTGTTTATAGTACAGTTTGTGGATGTTTATGTCACTGATAGAAAATTCCTTTGGTAAACATGTAAGTTAGTATGAAACTGCAACAGATCGGATAGAAACATTTTTAAAAATTACCCGACTAGCTGGGATTTGAACCACAAATCGAAAATATTTCCCGTGCTATGCAGCATGCATGCTACTATTTTTATGTCACTTTTTTATTGTAGTAATGAAACATGCCTATACACGCATTATAATACACACAATATAATACATACATTAGAATTCACACAACATAATACACACATTATAACAGTCACATCATATACGTCCATGACTCATATTAGCGTGAAACATCAAATGTAATCGTCTGCCAACACGCTGTGAGATAGGAGGTACAATCCTAGAACCCAAACAAATATACACCATAGTGTCGTTCCAGTATATTATGCTGTACGAACTCCCATCGTTCTTTGCGAAGTATTTGGATATAGTCACTAAGTGTCACGGAGGAGTCCTGAACAGCTGTGATAAAAATAGTGTGTGCAAGGAACCAAACTGTCGCCTATTGCCTAATCCTTGGGAAGAGCTTAAATCGAAGATCTATGATGTCGTTGTCATTCAGGTATTGTTACAAGTTGCGGGCTAGGTACGTTTGGGGATGGAGGTCTTTGATAATATAAAGGAAATAAAGCTTACCTAGTTTATTTACAACTGTATATACAACAAAAACCTATGTCTATAATGATTTACCACACTAAATGTCCAATCGAACAAATAACTACTATTTACATAAATAAAAAAAATCAACATAAGTTCTCTGTATATGGAAAGGTTACTAGTCACTCACAATGGTGGACCCAATGAAAGAATACTGACGAATCTTTTCTGGCCTAGAAACACCTTCTTACTACTACTTGCTGCGGTCACACACGCAGGACACCGTCGAACACTCGTCACTATCACTTGAGATCGCACCAGGCACCTGCCAGCCAAAACTCGCTCACTCCTGCTGCAGCTCCCCCTTATATATACACACCTACATCTCGAATTATCTCGGCAAGCCTCTGTTCTCCAACCTCCTGGAAAGGTGTCGCTTCCAAGTCAAGCACCACCCCGAGAGATAAAGAGGTAATAGGATCATTCCAGATCACGATATTTTCCCTCGGTTACCCGATACTGGGTGCAAGTGGCGATCATGGAGTAATACAATCATTGCAGCACCCGAGAAGATACTGTTAAATAAATGCAACAAAACCAACTGCACACCAACTTTTTCAACTCCGTGAGTTATGTGCTTTTTCCTCCAAGGAGTTTTATGTCACGAGCTGCACACTTCACACAAGTGCTTGGCGCCTGCGACTTAGTCCAGTTGCGTAACATGCCGAACATATCCGAACGGGACTTGGAAATATTTTGGACTCCACGAGTGCGCTCATTTATTCTGAACAGCATAGTACATAACAGCATTACTTTTGCACGCAGGAAATTTTGGCTATTTATCGTGGTCGCTTTTATGCAAATAAAAGCACACAACTTGTATGTTTTATTTTTTATTTTTGTCATTGTTGTTTTACACATACATTGAAAAATGTAAGTTGATCAGGACCACCGGGTTATTTGACGATGCATGTACGCCTATGTTCACCCATACTAGAATGATGTTAGTTTACAAAATTAAACGTTTTGTAATATGCTATGCTTGAGTAATTTTACAAAATCGGTAAGTATCTGCAAACTGCACCGAATTAAAGTGTAAAAATACCCTAATATTTGTTGTATTTTGTCACGCATGGTGTATTGTATTTTATTTTTAACTGAACAAAGTAAAAATACACCAACATTTGGTGAATTTTCCAAAATACGCGACAAAAATGTAAAATTACACCTACAGTACATGTGTAAAAATACACTTTTTTACAGTGTGTTTTTCTCCCTTCACAATGAAAAGTGTCTTGAAAATTATTCTTTCAAACTTCATATTTCTTTAAATAATAAAAAGTTTTGCAATATTTCAAAACGAAATTACACAAATGGTAACTAGGAGCATCCTACCCTTAAAATCTGATTAAGTAAAATTACCACCTTGCAGGAAACCACCCACAGAAAGTTGCACCTGACCTATTACCAAACCTTCCACGGAAATGTTTGAAAGTATAAATTTCCTTAAACATGCCTCAAATTGCTGACATTTTTCGTGATTTAACACGAATAAAATTTTTGTATTGTCCATTCTTAAATTATTTCAAACGCGAGTTGTAATACTTACAATGTAAGGTGGATTTTTGTTATTCAATTAGTAAAATACTTTTAAACTATATTTGTTCATCAAGTCCAATATGATTGCCCATTAAAGCAACATAAACTATCTGACATAAAGCGCGATGTTATTTTTACTCATCAACAGATTAACATATTTGGGAGATACAGATTATTTAACCCGTTCTTCAAGTACTTGTCTAAATGTCTGGCATAAATTTGGCCGCGGTGATGAAGCAGCTAGTGTCCAGACTCCACCAGGGTGAACCTGATTCTATTCCCGTCAGACGTACCCTGCTATTTCGCCATGGAGGTATTAGTCTATGGAGTGGCATCTGCCATACATTTCAGTGGTAATCGTGTGAAGCCGATCTTTTTCGAACATTTTCGAACTGCGAATGCGCAGGACATTATTTTTCATGAGTCGCCATATTTTGGGTGGCAAAACAATAGCAGAAAGCAATGTAAATGCGTAATTTTATTACAAAAATTCGCGCAAATTCTCTATATAAATCGTACACAACAGTTTACAATTACTTCAGAAATATAAAAGTAACCGAATTAGCTCTCGCTGTGCGTATGTACTTTATAAACTTGATGAATTTAAATGAAAGTTTCTTACCTGTACAAAGATAATCCTCCGCAGCGATCGAATCCGTTTGTAAGGCCAAGAGCTGCACAAACTTCCACCATAATGTATAGTTAACAAAAAACTAAAACATTTTCATTCAGCTCAATGCTATGTTTACATGTTTTTGCCACCACTAGCTCTATCCTTGTCTTTAAACGTCGTCTGTTGGCTGGCTTCAAATTTGCTCAAAGGCTTCCACTCCATGTATTTCGTATGTGGAAAAAAGTGGGACGTTGGAGTCAGCCGGTAGGTTGTACAAGATACTCCAATTTCGCTTGCAATTGCATTCCGTCGCTGATTCATCATCATTTCATCTTTATTGATATCTTAGATGCCGAACGCCTCCGCAATCGCAGTCTCTCTCACTTGTTTGTTTGTTGGTTCTAACTCTGAGGAAACCGCAAGACATATCAGGTGAACAGGAATCGCTATTCGCACTGACACATTGCTTTCACATGGGAATTAAACATTACCTCCACCACGTTTACAATTAAGATTCCTTTTCAGTTTGGACATGGAAACATACAGCGCATGTGAACAACAGTAGTAGAACTACCATACAATGGAAACTCATTCACTGTGTTACGAGAGTAGCATAGCCTTGAACGCAGCCGAGGGCGGGACAAGCTGAGTGAGGTTGCTTTAATTGCATCTCGGGCCTCGACTATAAAGGCTTGCGAAAAGGCTGCGCGAGGGAGAGCCGCCGCAGGGAGACACGAGGTGCTGGACGTCGACGCAGGGCGTCGCCGACATCGAAGACCAGCTCCGGTGTCCAGGAGGGCACAGCCAGGGCAGCGGTCCGTCCCCGGAGTCGAAGCGCGAACCATCCGCGAGAGACGTGAGTTTCCAGTTCGGTTGGCTTTGGGTTCATACATTGGATTGTGCCGATACAGGATTTACAGATACAAAGGTGTAGTTTAAATTAATAAAAAGGGGGTTGTTCATTATTAGTATTAACTGTTCTACACCTCGGGCTATTCTTGAGTTATTATCATAAAGTTTGCAACACTTCATCCTAGAGTAATTCAGGTAAAGTTTTCAACAACTGTAACATTTTAATGACAGCAAAACATGTTTAATATATATATATATATATATATATATATATATATATATATATATATATATATATATATATATATACATACATTGCCATATTAATTAATTCTATTTGAGCATTACTAGATACCAGTCACTCTTAAGTAATATTTATTTTAAAAAACTGAGAATGGCGAAGTTTAAAAACAATTTGAGAATCTTCTATCAGTCTTTACTCACGACAAAATATGACGTGCAAAATAACCCCAAAATTAGGCGAAATAACTCCACTTTAAGATATTTTCACTAGCTTTTTGATGTTTACCGTTTGCTAGAGTATTACCTGGAGAGACTGGCGTGTTGATGTACTTGAATTTGTTGACATAATTGACTTTTTGTCTTACAACATATTATTTCTAATACACATTATTTTCTGTAAGACACTATAATGCAATTCAGAGTAAATAATTCTGGCGATGCAATTTCCCACGTATTTGTAGTCTTTCGAAAGATAATCTAAAGTGTCGGCAACATTTAACAGTTAACTTTTCAAACAAAAAATGAAATATTTTGGCGAACAAAATATCATTGTCGAAGGGCTCTCTCGTGAAATGACTATACACACTACAATTTTATTATATTGATCAAAATTAAATAAATTGGCATAACGTAAGTAAAATATACAAATATCATTACAGAGGAGTCATATTATTTGTTCAAAAATATTGTATGTTTAGTAAATACGTCATGCTTCAAGTTGTACTATTGTGGATGACTTAGGATAATAGTATTTATACGTACTGCAGTTCTCTGTCTTATCTTACATGTTTTATAATGTAACTACCAATTATTTGTATCAATTTCAGCGCTAAATATATAGTTATTTATACCACGTATTCCAAATACATGGCGTATACTATTCACAGACGGGTATGTGCTAGATTCTTCTAGAGCGGGACTGCTGGCGCAGGCAAGCTGATTCCCAGGAAGTGGTACATGTACATTTAGGCGTTTACATAGCTCAAGTTTCCATCTGCATTGGGGCGCTGTCTGTAATTGGAAACAACAACTAGGATTTAAGTATGACCTCTCGGTGAAAATTTATCGATTTCTATCGATCAGTTGAACATTCGGTCACTTGAACATTCGGTTAATTGAATATTCTGTTACTTGAATTTCTGTTACTTGATAATTCGTTTACTTGATCATTCGGTCACTAGAACATTTAGTCACTTGAACAATCGGTCACTTGAACGTTCGGTCAGTTGAACATTCGATCTGTTTAAAAACCACGTGGCTCTTATTTAGGATGGATTTGTTCTGGGGACGCATATGGCATTTTCGTCCTTAGCACTTTAACTGTGAAAAGGCAATTTTTTTTTGTTATTGGCTGCCTTGATGATTTAAATAGTTTTCTCCGCAACCGTTTATTGTGATTGGTCCCTGAATGAAGTGGGCAGATCTTGGATGGCATTGGACAAAGGAAACAGCCAGTAAAAAAATTCGGCAAATCTTGTGGAGATTGTCGTTTTGCTAGAGGCTGGTATCTTATTTTATGTATGTGTTTATGCTAACGTATTGTTTTTGTTGTATGTTTTGGAGGTAGCCATCTTGTTAATGGATACTGCTATCGGGGTTTATGTCTGTCTTGTATTTGGTTGTCCATATTTTACTAACAAAAAAGCTCAAGTCTTGTATTTTATGCTTGTAATATATTTTGGAAGTGATAGACACCATAACGCTAGAAACTGCCATATTATTATTATTTATTTTACCTTGCTCAAGGCCGGGCGGATGCAGACGTCACCCATCTTGTTTCTACTGCAGGCTATTAATGGTGCTGAAATATTACAACAATCCTGTTTCATTTGCCAAAAAATTCCAGTAAAGTTGCCAATAAACATAAGCGATAAGTGTAAATTCGATCGACCAACTCATTAATGTGATTACTGACAAGAATATGAACTGCAATATTAAGTAAGTGTTCCCTTATTTTAGTTATTAATCATTATATGTACTAAAAATGAAACAAAATGCTTTTAGTTTTGTGGTGTGTAGCTCTCTTTGCTTATGTAACAGAATTTTTTTTATTTGGCACAATAATTTCTGTAAAACGTTTCACCTATGCTATGAATGATCCAGGATTTTTTTTAAATTAGGTAATACAGCATATAGCCTAATGCATTTAAAAACAAGCCTACATATACATGTTAAAGTAATAAGGAAAGGACTGGATCATTAACCATCCTGTACTTTTCTAGTGATGGGTGAAGATTTTACCAACCACATTTTTTGATATGATATATTTCTATCGGGTTAAGTACTACTCATTCATTCAAAGATTTACACATAAATTTTATTTATTTTTCAATTAAACACATTTAAAACTATTTAAATGGGACGTAGACACATTACGATATAACTGAAGGGAAAGTGGTAGTTACATGTTCTCATTTTAAATGTCGCTTGGGTTTTATTTTAATTCATCTCTAGTCTTCTTCTTTGCAAAAAATTGAATAGAACTATTTGTAATGTAAATTGTGGGTTATCGCACCTAAAGATACGTATGTTTGAAATGTACAAATTGTGCAAATATCCCATTTTATTGCATATATTTATCTCTACATAGACTTTTATAAGCGAAAGAAATATTGATGACGATTAAACATTTACAGCATATTCATTACTTTATAAATTATTTTAAATTTATATTTCATATGACAGTGGCCTATGACGTTATTTACCGATACAATCTGCTACTAATCAACTGACCAGTGTTTTTGTTTGCGACGACTTGTAGTGTGCTGGAGGAGTCGAGAAAATAGCATGCTCAACAATACAGACTGCTCCTCAAGGTTGTAGTTAGGATGCCCTTTTATCTTGGAATATGTTTTGAAAAAAATAGGATTGAACAGTCTACAAGAAAAAATTTATAGAGCATAGTAAAATTAACAGGACAGGTAAAATTATGGCTGGAAACAGCATATTTTTATTATATAAAGGTCAAGTCCAGCAATATCTTCATAAGTTTAAACGACAGACGATGCGACAAAAATGTCCATCTATTCTACTAAGGTTTGTATAAACCTTGATATACCCATTTCTTTGGTAGCTATGAGCCCTCAATCTAAGGCCGACACTCGAGCACATTTGCTGAAATAACATAACAGACGTACCATTCTATTTTTAAATTTGTTTATGCATTACAGTTCTGTAATCTTTATTTAAATGGCATGGAAAGGTTAGTTTATTATTTGAACATGGCCATTCCTTTCCATCTATGTTAAATTAATATAAACTTATATATGCAGGCTACGTATAACTTATTCTAGCCACGAGTTGCCAGTAGTCGTAATTTTTTCTTTATTATGTACCCATTCTTTCTGAGAAAAACTGCAAGGAATTTCTGAAAACTAAAGTAAGAAATGTGTGGTGTTTCTCATACAGGAATAAGCAGTTTAGGTCACAAAGTGAAGTGTTATTTCTTACATTAATAGCAACTCCATAGTGTAGAGGAATGCACTCCAACCTCAAGTGCGAAGATTTCTATGTTGGAGTCATGGAGAAGAAGACCTGTTTTGTTCGTTGCTCTCCTTGTTGCACATTATGTTACATATTCGTGTGGTGCAGTTAGTATCCTCGAAGTACAGAACTAGCCAAGGAGATTCGTTACGGGCGCGGTTCACCTCAGTTTTCAACGTCTTTTTTTATTTTTACTTTTGTGCCAGATTTTTTTTCTTAATTTAGACGTAAATTGTGATTAAATCTTTCTGTTAGGAAATTTTTGTATCTCTTATAGTTTTTGCGTAATGAGTCGTGAACAACAAAATTTGCACTTTACGGTTTTATGAACGCCACTAAAACCAACTGACATAACAAACCGAAAAAATTCACAATGTATAACAATGTTGTAGGCTATGCTTTGACATATATAAAAAAATAAATTGTTTTGTATTTAATAAATGTGCTGAATTTTTAAAAGAAAAATTTAAAATTTCAACAATTGTTTAAAATTACAAATTTGTATGTATTTTTTGTTTTTATATGCATCATATCACAGCCTATAACATTGTTATACATTGTGAATTTTTTCGTTTTGGTGTGTCAGTTGGTTTTAGTGGCGTGCATAAAACCGTAAAGTGCAAATATTGATGTTTACGACTCATTACGCAAAAACTATAAAATATGCGAACATTTCCTAACAAGAAGATTTAATCACAATTTATGTCTAAAATAAGAATAAATATCTGGTACAAATATAAAAATAATAAAAGACGTTGAAAACTGAGGTGAACCACCCCCTTTACACATCACCTACCATTCGTCGGGATTTGAATTCCTCGTATGGTAAACTCTATGCAAACTTATGCTTTTAATTATTTTCTCATTACCTAGATATTATATATTAATAACAGTTTATAAACGCTTAGTAAATGTTTGTGGGAAAATTTTTTAAAATTTGCTTGTATGGAAAATGTTAAATTCTTGCGTATGAACATAACGTACATGCTTAAAACATGTATGTAGTGCAAGACAATTTGAATTGGTAAGATATTTTAAACTATACTGTAGTGTTAACTTTGTAGGAACAAATGATTTTTTGGACATACGCCTTTGCTTCTGTTTAGTCATTTAAACGTCTACGTGCCATATAAAACAAATAACTTATATTAAAATCAGTTAAGATGAACGAAAGATAAGTAATTATATATGGCTATAAACCAATTCATTATCAGTCTGAATCGGGTCACAAAATAAAAAACCAACAATTACTATTGCTAAAGCCTAACATACTAAAAAATCATATCACAGTGGAAATCTCAATCTGATAGCTACAATTTGCGTTTGTGAAAGTTATTTTATACCAAATATTTTTCGAATAGCGATATCAAATATAAAGCACATAAAGTTACTGTATTCGTCCGAGGCTAATAATGAAAAGGTTCCTTACGCAAATCGGTCAGCTATACAGACACTAAAAATAACGACATAAAATCCGTTATTGTTATTATATTTATCGTCATTATTTTGCTATTAGCTGAAATAATTTTGTTATTATTATTGACTTTACTTAAAGAAATTTAATTGTTTGAGCAAACAATTCCTCTGACGTAATATTCTCAGAAAATATTTTAGAAAAAATTTTACATCAGTTTACAAATTAGAAATATTGACACTTATATTCCTAAAAAAATTTTGCAAACGTCATAAAATTTGTAGGTACGAATAATAGTTTAAAAATCAATTGTAACTTTTGCATAAATATATATATATACGAATAAGATAATCACGATAGTAACTAATTTGATTTTCTTGTTGTGAATTTTAAAGCCCACCTTCTGAACGCACCTTTGACAGGTCTGTGTTTTCGGTTTACACTGGATTTATGCTCCCTGAAATAACCTTGTATGACATGAGATCAGAGCAGACACAGATTCGTTTGTCGCTTTCAAGCCTTTATAGTTGCTGAAGTTTCAAGAAAACAGGTTCCGTAAAAGGTTGTAGAGAATGCTGCTTCGTAAATTAAAAAAAAAACGTACTTTTAGTACAGCACAAATCAGTTATTAGCCTATTTTAAGTAAAGTGGTTTTGAATTTACTATAGAAAACTACCAACAGTCTACAGAAAGCAATCAATATTGAGTGGTAGTAAATTTTCGGTAGTGATATCAAGCCAAGTAACGAAATAACTGTATACTGATTTTACAAAAAAAAATTTCTAATTGAATAATATGTAATAAAATATACATGTAATTAAAAACAAACATTTGAAACACTATCATTACTGTAATTGAATGCAAACGAATCATCAGTAATTAAGCTTGGTAGTTGCAGTGGATATTTGTGTGTGTGACTGTAAATGTCTGTACACATATATATACACACACATGCGTGCGTAATATAGCACGCAGTATTAATTGCACACACAAATTGTTTGCAAGGTTTCAGTTAAAGTAAGTTGGTAACACTTCATAAATTTAATATTTAAAAACTAATAATTTATATTGTAATCGTAGTGATCCTGAATTTTTAATATGTGCAATACTCTGTGTTTATCTTAATGATAATTCAGGGAAGTACGACTAGAAATTTTTTGAAATACATATGTATGATTAAGTTTATAATGTGTTATTGAACAGTTCCATTGCAAATGTCAAATGTTTTTTGTAAGACAGAATGTCTCAGCTTTTGAATTGTTAATCGTAATTAAAGCATCATTCTCTATTAAAATAATATAAATGTAATTTTCAATACATCATAAGTGTTTTTAAAGTACTTAAGGGTTTTCTTACACAAATAGGGTAATTTATTTATAAAATAATTGTGAATAGTACAATTGTTAAAAACTACTTTCAAAAAGTGGAAAGGTGTTCTCATTAATTTTAAAATGAGATATTTGACACTTGTTTTACATACTCTGTTATTTATTTACCACTAAAAACATTTATTGTGTTCAGGTATTACACATAAGTTGTAATTAACTGATTATTATAATTAAAGTCAGTTTTATAAATTTATATGATTTTCTATGTTTTTGAATACATGTAAGTGAAGAATATACTGTTTGATAATTGCAGTGATGTTATTTAAGTGTGAGTATTGAAGTCACTGGTCAGTCCAGAAACACTGCATACTCAGCTGGTCTTACAAGGCAAGATAGCAGAGCCAGGAGACAAAAGTGGCAGGCCATACTTAATATTATCACTTTTTGTGTTTTTCTTAGTAGTTTTGTGTTCTGGATTGTTGTAGTGGCTTTCGTGTAGTGATTTATGGAGTCAGCCATTATTTATGTGCATGTCTGCAGACTAGTCTGTAGTGCAATACCTGCAGCATAAATGTATCAGGTAGTATTAGTGTTTTATAAAACATGTGTGCGTTGTATAGCCATGAATGTGTGTGTCGACCGTTTCAACTGTTCTTAACATGTGGCTGTGTATTAAAATTAATCGAAATAATGATGGTAAATGTTATACATGCATAAAACTTATTTAACAAGCGATAAGAATTATTTTTATTAATAGAATATGAATTAAATATTTTACATAAATACCATGAAAAATGTGCTTTGCCTTTACTATTAAATTGTACACATATGACCGGTTACTTAATTTTGTTAGAGTTTATTTAAGGAATTAAATTTCGAAATTTCACAAATTATTTGTCGTAGCTATACTAATTAAAACAGTGTTCCGAATTACTACGCTGCTGAAAGAAATGCAGTAACAAAGTGAACATTTCCCGCAATAGTCTTTGTTTGTTTACTGTATTATGTATCAATATTTTTAAAACTTTTATGGTTAACGGGAGAACTAGAAAATACATTTTCTCCATAATTTATAATTTAAATACGTTGACTATCATTGCTAAAGTTATCCTAGCGATTGTAAAAAGCATAAAAGTAAACATCAAGACAGTTATTTCACGTGGTCCCTGTTTACTATAATTTCTGTAAATATAAAAATGATGGAAGTAGGAACACAATATATCTCATAATAACTACGTAACTGTGAGGGTCATTAGAGTGCGGCAATATTATAAACACCGATAATTGTAGCTCGGTTATACTGAAACTATTTGTAAGAACTAATTATTATAGTATGCCTCTTTCGCAATCTC
>PNEQ01103889.1:58450-113251 GCA_003012365.1 Medauroidea extradentata
TACGTATCGTCGACACCCAGGTTATTAGAGACTGTTTCAAAATGAAATTACTGGATACAAACAAAGTTTCGACTGAAGCATGAATTTCACTTTGCTAGAGATATGTGTTCAATGACATGATAGAGCCATTGCTTGAAGTATGATCAAGTAATAGCCTGTGACAAAAGAAAAAACTTGTCAGTTTAGTGCGTTCGAGACGGTGAGAGACCTAATTTATGTGCCACTGTTACCGTGACAATACCTTACTTTTTAGTATTTAGTTACGGCGTAATAATATATTATATTTTAAGAGTGATTGCGAATTATGTTTTGAATACAATTCCACGTGTCCGAATAATATGCTAATATAACATTTCAGGTCATAATCAGCAGAAAAATATGAACGGAAACACTGCGATCGCGTGGCTATTCTACCTACTGTTTTAACTTTTAACAAGAAACAGTTATTGAATATTTTAATTGTTACCATTATAATCCGTGATTTTTATCTCTTTGTTACTGTAATTATTTCGTAAACAAATTCAAATGCTAAATAATACGTTTCAAAAGTACAAAGTTTAACGTGTTCTTGTTACAGCCTTGGTAAATTGTCAGCGCTCATCATTCCTTCATTTGTTTCTAGTCTCGCGCGGGCCGGCGAATAATAAGCAGTGACTTACCTGACCCCATTTTGGGACACAGCGCAAACACGTCTAGGAATACGCTCAGCGAGTAAGATCTCTGCCATTGCTTTTATGGCGCCTGAGATAGTAGTACTTATGTAGACCCTAACTTTTTGTTTAGGAATACCGGCATAAGAGTGTTTAATACAGAAGCTGTAAAAATGTGTCTGGCCAATCATAAAATGTATACAAACTTATTCTACAAGAAAGTAGAAAATATTTTGTTAGATTTTTAGTTATAACGAAAATGTGTATGAGAAGGAGAGTTTTGGTGCCAACTGTATGAAGTAGGCAGTTGTGTTACCAAAGTAGAAAACGACAGTCCTGTAGTTATAACTTTGGCGTGTGCAGAGCAATATTCTATGTAAATTATAATAATAATATTTAGTGCTTGGTATAGAACGACTTAACAATAATCTGTCCAGGGTAGACATTTAGTAACAACAAGAATGGCTCTATGATCCTTTTTTTTAATCATAGAAGTTACACAAAGTAGTTTTAAACTACAAAGTCATCCAGGTCTTCAACATTTTCCGGGTTGTGTGTCTCATACGATTCAGGTAAATTTTCTTTAGTGCTGGTGCTGTCGAATAACTGTTTGTAGTATGCAAGCTTTGGAAGTTCTAGCCAATCAGTTCCATAATGTTTGTCTAACAGGTTGTTGACATCCACTACTTTAACATGTTTCACCGGTACTTTGTTTTCCATCACAGCAGGATCGATTGAAGACAAGATTTTTCCGTACATCGTAATCGTTGCGAGTACTCTAGTGTCTGTCCTGTAATGTAATTCACCTTGCACTAGCACTGTCCTTTTGGTTTTGGTGAGAATGAATCTCTTGGCCTGTGAAAACCGAAAATGACAATATGCTAATGGTTTGACAGTTTCCTGAACTGCTTTCTTCCAATCCAAAACAGGTTCTTCAGGTCCTATTATATTTACTTGGCCAAACTCTCAAAAATTGGAGATATACTCATCGGGAGTAATAATGGTTTATCTTTTTTTAATTACCTTATAAATCCTTCCGAAAACTCTTATTACAAACGTTCAAATTGTGTACAAAAATATATCTAAAGAAGTGGTATTTAAACCTAGTTTCAACGGTGGTGTTACTGTTGAACATTCGCCACAGATTTTCATGCTCAAATGAGAAGGTTAATAAAGCCCCGTACTTTTGTCACATGTGTAATGACTTTCTACAGGTTTGAGCATTTTTATGAAGGCAATACCATGTTGTTTTCTGATTTCATACAATTTCGAGTGCCTGTCTCCTCCTCTGTTTTCTTTGGGCGATACACCAGTATGAAGGTGCTTTATACACATATTTTGCACTCGAAATCGTAAAACGCCCAAGATTTTGAGAAGTGTTTTGGAACATATCTTGATGGTCCCAGTTTAGTCTGTAGAAAGTAGGAGTTTGTTGATGTTTTCCTGGAACATCCAGGAACTTTTGCTCTCGATATCCTTCTCGGAGTACTTTACGATGTATACTTAAGGATAAATGCATCCATAAGTACTTCCTTTGATGGTGATTGGTGAAAACTTCTGTTGTCCTGCATTTTGATTGTAGAACACTTGAACTACTTGGTATTATAACCACATTGAGTTGCTCTAGGCATAAGCTGTAAGTTTCTGCAAACATCTTATGTTGCTTCTCTGAGCTTAGTTTGTTTCCAATTTGCTACATATCTCTTTCTTTTTTACTTCTTTCGGGTGTTTCTACCTCTCCGGCATCCTCCACATTAATATTTACATCCATTTCAAACGGATGCATCACGAAAATGTATCAGTATTCTGCAGAAAGTTGTTTACTGCAATAACGATACACACTAGAATTTATCGTGTAAATAAACTTGACCTTACGGTTGCCAGCGTGGTAGTATATCCTATAATAATTTACAAAACCACCGAAATAATTTTCAAAATAAATACTACCAAACAGTAATGCAAATAATAATATTTTATACTATTAGATTGTAACATACCGCGTGTTGCGAATGGTAAAAATATTACAAATTCAAACATATAGATAAAGAAAATTTAGTAGTTCAACAAACAAAGTTACAATTATAACTTTTTAAACTAACAAAACAAATACAGTTCAGGTACAGTGAACATTATTAACGTCTGTATGACGGAAAATAATTATTTAAAAATTACAAAAATTACTAATAAGTCTTACAAGGATCACAAAGTAAGTCAGCTTGAAAAAAAATTAATATCTGGGCAAGTAAGAATTTAATTACATGAAACACATGACACGCCAAACGTGCCATCACAAAGGTAGTTACTTCCGCGGGCTCCATAATGTCAAAATCTGGTGTTACAAAGCTAGAAGTTAATAAAGCAACACACGTGTTTTCAAAAAGCCATCGGGCAATCAAGCAACAAATAATCACAACAGCTAAGAAATACCACGTTGAAAAGTCAAATAGCAAAGAACATAGCAAAACCCTACAAAAACATTTTATCACCGAGAGAGAATTTTCCATTAGACGGCGACCGATAAAGGAGTTTAGAAAAAACAATACAACATGAATTAAACAAACTATTTCAAGCACAACACATAACGGCAGCCGCCTTGCTCGCCATGGGGGAACAAGTCCCCAACCTGCCCTATCACACTAAATAGGAGCTCGGAAGTACTTACGTTCTCAGTGCCCACGCCCAGAAGAGAAAGGAAAGTAGCTAACGCGGCTGCGCAGAGAAGAGAAGGGGAAGCATATAGTAAGAACAAGGAAATATATCGATATTAAACAGCAGCCTTCCGAGCCATTAAGTCTCTACAATAGTCACGTGGTCCACTGTGCACCGCCGACGAGAGCGCTGTAGACACCCAAAAGTGCAATCACCCCACCCCCCCAAAAAAAATTGTCTTACAGGGAACAAATGTTTTCCAGTTCAAGTTCTAAAAAGCACTGTTTAAACCCTTTCAATACATATAACACATCTGAAAACAATCATCTTGAAATAAGAAATCTTAAGTGGCATAACAAAGTTCATAATGCAGAGTTAATAAACAATGTTCATTGGAAACACAGCTTAGTAAATAACACAGAATTCGAAGAAAATAGACAATACCATAATTCGTAGAGTAGAAAAATGTCTCAAGACACAATAGAAAAGTATAGTTTTTGAAGAGTATAAGAGACAAGAATAGTCATAGAAGTTTTACAGTCACATTCTTGAAGTACATACAGAAACACGTAGCATAATTCTTGAAGAATACAGACAATAGTTCTTGAAGAATACAGACAATAGTTCTTGAAGAATACAGACAATAGTTCTTGAAGAATACAGACAATAGTTCTTGAAGAATACAGACAACAGCTCTTAAAGAATACAGACAATAGTTCTTGAAGATTATATACACAGCATGTGTATAACGCAGGAACAGGTAACGTCACACGTCAAGGGCATTTAAAGTTGATGGATGCCCCTTAGCTTGAGTAACCAGCGGTAACTCCCCGCACATGGGTGTAGCACGGGTTTGCAGTGCCTTGAGAGGTGAGCGTAGAGCAGCATACAAGTCTCTCATGCACGAACGGAGTGTAGATCAAGTGGACAGGTGCATAGCAGCCACAGGAACATCCAAGCATCGCAGTGCGGAAGAAAATCTTGAAGCATCTCGTAGACCTCGAAGCATAGATGGCTCGGAACACAAGGAAACATGAAAGGAAAAACAAGAAAACAGCAGAGAAAAGACAGGAAAAAGTGTGGTAAAGCAAAGATAAGAAAACACTACAGAAGCAAAAAAGGGGGAAAGAAGCAATCAGGTTAGGCGAGCAGGAAGTGCGCAGAAAGGGCCAACTAACAATGTAGCGAACAAATTAGCACAGCTATAAGGTTACCAGTGAATATTTAGAACATATTCAAAAACATAAGAACATAGTAAATACATACTCTAATACAATAAGTACTAAGTTAACATCAAATCCTTTCTCAGGTGTTTGAGAAAAATATTATATGTTGACTGAAGCACTATGAATAGTATACAAAATATACACAAACTGATAACCCTACAATAAATATAATGACAATTTATGAGAGTAAATATGAGTGGCAAAGCGCTTTGCCTTAATACTAAAGATATAGGCCTACATATGAATATGTCTAAGTTCTAATAATAAACTATTTATGATGGCTCATGTGAGCCTTACGCATTCCTCTTGTGAAATTTAAAAATTTTATCAGAACAGTATTTGGCCCTAAAAAGCGCTTAATAATATATGGACCCTTGTACTTAACTAGGAATTTAGCACTCAACTGCGTGCTAGCATCTGTCAGAGTAAAAGTCTTACACAACACCTGGTCACCAACCGCGAAGGGAGGATCAACCCGAACTTCATTTGAGCGATTAGATACCTCCCTCTTCGATTCGGTGAGACATCAAGCCACGTCGCCTAACAATTTGTCCCACTCCACATCATTTAAATGAGAAATTGAGGAAGGGAGACCCCAAATATTTAGTGAGGACACAGGAAGGAACACCCATGGCACTATGAGTAGTACAATTAAAGCCTAAATAATAAACTCTAAATCGTTATCCTAAAGTACTTGATCCTGATTACAAAACATGGTGAGGCAAGCCTTAATCTTTTATTAAATAATAAACTCTAAATCATTATCCCAAAGTACTTGATCCTGATTACAAAATATAGTGAGGCAAGCCTTTGAATTTTTACTAAAGCGCTCTACTTGATTACCGCAAGGGTAATAGGGACTTGAATTATAGTGTTTTACAGCCCACTGAAAACACACATTTTTAAATGCAGTAGATGTGAAATAACGAGCATCGTCGGTTACTAAATGCTCTGGAGCGCCAACATTTTTCCATATATGTGTACTTACGGCCTTCACAGTCGTTTGGGCCTTCATGTTGCGTAAAGGTATTAAAAACACAAATTTAGAAAATGTGTCCAACAATATTAATATACAAACATTTCCCTTCTTAGACTGGACAAACGTTCCAAAGATGTCGAGGTGGGTTACATGCCAAGGGCTTTCAGGAGTTGGGCCCGTATCTCTACCCAAATTGGCTTGCTGAGCCTGTTTACATTTCTGACAGTTTTCACAACTGCGGACATAGGCGGAGACGTCCTGTATCAAACCTGGCCACGCAAAGGTGGTAGAAATTTTTTGGAAGGCTTCAATGACACCCAAGTGTCCTCGAAACACAGAATAATGGTAATATTTCATTATCATGGGATGCATGGCTTCAGTAGCCAACACCTACCTAGCACGACCGGAAGTACCAGTAAAATAAATAATACCCCGTTCTTCCACATAAGGCACCACATTATTCGAGGCTAGGTCACCTTGTATCTGGCTACATAGAGGATAAGTATTTTGACCGACTTTAACAGTCGTAAAACACTCTGGGAAACTCTGCAAAAGGGCAACACTTTCAATAGGTGTCACATCCTCAACCTGAAACTCCGTGGAGTCAAACATCCGGGAAATAACATTCGCCACAAAATTATCTGATCCACGCACATTATAAATTTTGAACCTAAAACTAGACAGACCAAGGACCCAACGACCCAATTTTCCCAACAGGTTAGGGTGGTTCAATACCCAGCTAAGGGCCTGGTTGTAAGTATATAGGTAAAATTCTTTGTGTTCTATTAAAAAGCAAATTTTTCCATTCCAAACAGGCAAGCTAATGTTTCTTTTTCATATGTGCCTAGACGTCGCTTTGACTCTGATAAATTTCTACTAGCGAAAGCTACTGGAGTCACTCCATCAACAGTACTTTGACCCAAAACAGCTCCTAGAGTAACCGAGGATGCATCAACCTGAACCACAAACCGTTTTGAGAAGTCGGATAAATGCAAAACACGGGGAGTAGACCACAACTGCTTTAATTTGACGAATGCCGATTCTTCTTCAGCACCCCAAACGAAGGCAACGTCTTTCCTTTTCAACATGTTCAGAGGAGCAGCCATCTCGAAAAAATGTGGAATAAAGCGCGAATAATACCCTAGCAACCCTAAGAATTTCTGAACCCCCTTAATGTTACGAGGACGCGGAAAGTTGACAACTGGAATCACCAGCTCGGTATCCATCAACAGTTTATCCTTCAGAAATTATAAAGCCCAGAAATTTAACTCGAGGCATTGCTCGAAAAACCTTGTTAGGGTTAACAGTGATACCAACCTCACGAAACAGTGTCAAAACTGTAGTTAAACGTTCCAAATTATTCTCAAAGGTATAACTGTAAATTATGACATCAACACAGTTAAAAACGAAATCAAATTTGTATTCAGACAAAATGTGATCAAGCACCCTGTATGAAGGCCTGACTGCCAAAATTCGCCCCTATAGGGATGCGTGTAAATTCATACTGATTCCAGGGCGTGCTGAATGCAGTGAAATTACGGCAAGAGGGATCTAATAAACTCTAGTGGAAACTGTTGTTCAAGTCCAAAACAGAATAGTACCGGGCATTACCAAGATGCTGCTGGGCATCCTCAACAGTAGGCAAAGGAAACGGGTCCTTAATTATTTTACGGTTAATACTAATGTGATTAACCACAAGGCGGTATCCGCCGTCATTCTTTTTCACCAAAAATCCAGGGCAGCAGTATTCAGAGGTGGAGGGAGTTATAACCCCAGCAGATAATAACTTGTCAATAATTTTACGAAAAGCCTCTAACTTCGGAGGAGAACAGTGAAAAAAGCGTTCTTGCACCGGTTTATCATCACTCAACGTAAATATATACGGTAACAAATCACACTTCCCAATTCTAGTGGTTAGCACATCTTTAAATTGCTGACACAAGTAATCAAATTTGGAACTTTCAGACAATGTTACGTTACTTGAAATAACAGTGGCTACCTGAAATGGTTCATTACGTGACCGTAACACTACTTTAATATTAGGGGCAAAACCAAACGTTAATGAGATCCTCAAAATTAAGGGTGGCACGAGTCTGACCTAAAAATTCTAACCCTAAAATTACATCTGAGTAGTTAGATTATGCTCCTTCTGGGGCACAGGCTGCAGGCTGTGGAGCTGTGGAGCCGCATCCGCCATCTTGTTTTCAGTTGCCATCTTGTTTCCGGTCGCCATCTTGTTTCCGGTCGCCATCTTGTTTCCGGCAGCCATCTTGGATTACATCACTTTCAAAATTTTCAAAAATTTCCAAAAATTAAAAAAAAAATTCTAAATATAATTTTTAAACTATCTGCCATCTTGGAATGAATTCCCCCACCCTAAAATTCCCCTGCCAAAATAATCTATTATTAAATTTAATTCTAGGAAAGAACACCAGAGGCACTACTTTTAGTCGACATTTTTATTTCCTATTTACTCACTTGATTCTACTCCACACGTATACATAGACGTTTAAGGGCGATGTGTAATGTACCATAGGTAGGACTCTTGCCCCTATCACCAATATTATTATTTTTATGCATGTCTACAGGCAGCGAGATTGACAAGTCTTGACAAGCATTTAATATCACCACCATCAATCATAATCATTTCAGTATTAAAAACCTTATATAGTATAATGTAATTGTGTTCTATGTAATCACTAATTAAGTGTACAAGGACTGTTGCATCTGATGCTCTTTAAGAAAAGTTATGACAGGTGAATAATGTCTCTCAACACACACAATTTTAAGTTTTAAAAATTTATTAATTAAAATATACAGTAAAATAATACTTCACGAAGGCTCTGGATTTCGGCTCGCAGGTCTAAGCTGCTCTTCTGCGGATGCCTTCATTATGCGAAGCTTCTGTACTGGGAGAGTCTCTCATAAAAGGTACCTGTTGTTGCCCTCACATTTTACCCGGGCTTGGGACCGGCAACACTACTGTTCTAAAGTAGTGCAGGCAGGTTTACAACGCTGAAACTCACAAACCATTATTTACAGAGAACAAACACAAAACAAATACCAATGCAGAAATTTACAGCCCACCAAGGAACAACAAACATAAACACAAAATATATACAACACATAAAAACGAAATATTTACAAAATCAACAACTATTTACAATGAACCGTGAACACTATTTACAAGTTATCATTGTAACTGTAGGGGATCGTGTTTATCCCATCATCGCATATTTGTCGTTTGTCGTCTTCCCACGACAGAGCCAGCTTGTTGGTGCACTCAGTGTAAACATTGTGCTGGAGGGACCTGATGCTACGTATGGCAGCACATTTCCTGCTCGGCTCCATTAAAATGGACTTGCAGTCATCGAATGTTAATTTATTCTTCACCACGCACATTTGCACACCCTTAGCTCGCTTGGAGACTTTGCCACCACATCTGTAGGTATACATTTTAGCACGCAACACTACAAATTCAGTCATCTCCTCCCTACAACACTCGTCTTTGAGTTTTCCCTCCACCTTTTTATTGATGGGGGAGTAGCATTGGTGTGTGGGAGGGTACGCGCTGGTGTCAAACTCAGACATGAAGGCGGGGTCTGCTGCCAAGTCGCTATAGAAATCAGCCGTCTGGATCTGGTAGATGAAGGAGTCAGTGTCCATGTAGGCCAGCTGGAGTCTGTCTCCATATCGAACCTGCATTACGTCGTAGTGGAACCTATACATGAGTGTCTTGGAAAGTTAAAGGACTGCGAAACCGGCATAAATAGGTTTGTCAAACATTATGGCCTCTTTTTCCATTTTTACCAAAGAGAGATTTTCTGAATAAACTGTGCGACACTTGAAGGTGGGCCTAGCAGTTAGTTTCTTTGCTCTCTTCTCCTTACAAACCATCTCCATTACTTGTCGTTTCCTTTTGTTTTCCATTAATTTGCCGAAGGTGGCGTTGTTCATCAATTTATAAAAGTCCTTCTCGAAATCCGTTTTAGCAGCAGTACATTACTCGGTGTTGAGGTCGATGTAGGGCTTCAACCATGCCTCTTGCACGAATTGGAGGATTCTGTGGACTTTTGTTACCCTGAGTCCATGTTCCATCGCCTGCTTCAGGTTGCGGTAGTGCACAATGTAGTGTTACTTATTCTCTAGTGTGGTCACCAACTTTGTTTGCTTTGATCTGGGAGGACACTCATTCACAGGGAGGAAAGGCAGGTCTCTATGATCGTTGTGTAGCTCCTCAGAATACTCCACATCCACCCCCAGAATACACCCAATATTGCTGTCGTCAGGAATGGCCAACACATCAACATCACCGTCAACCCACTGAAAGTCACTTTTAGGGAGGGGAAGCGATATTGCCCAACTGTAAAGGTTGTTGGCATCCACGTACTGGAGAAACACCGATGGTTGGAGTGGATTGTATGTCGATGGCTCATACTTGTTGTTCGCCTCACAATGCCTCTTCACACTTTGAGCCACACCTCCCCGTATTCCCTGTTCAATGAAGAGATACATGTCATAGTCGGTTATGAGTTCCAGTTCGACTCTGGTCTTCTTCAACATAGCATCGAACGAAAAGCCCGGCGCACTGATGTAGCAGACGCAGTCCAAGCCGTATGTCTTGGGCACAATGACCTAAAGTTCTCGAAAACATCCGAAAGGAGAAGCACATCTGTCTTGAGGTATACATCACTGTATTCCCCAAGAGTCTGGCAGTTGAACTTTGACCACACCTTTTGTGCATGTATATAGTATGTGTCAGTAATGTTAGATTCTGTCAGCAGGTTATAAAAGTCTTCTTTGACAGGTAGCTGAGGCTCATCAAGTTTTTCCCAATCAGTTATATAAACATAGGGAAACACTCCCTTTCTGGTGACAAGTTCAAGGTCATCCGGGGCAAAGAACTTGCTTGTGTTCTTAAACTCTGACGCGGGGAGGTTCTCGACGAGGGTGGCAAGACTAGAAGACATAAATCTGAAAGTGTCTATGAACTGTAGTGTGAATCTTTCACCCAGAGACATTGTGAATGTGATGAGTTTTTCTTCTGTGTGGGGTATAATGAAGACATCATTGTCATCATAGGCCAACTGCTTAATGATAAAGTGCTCATCATAGGATAAATTGTGGAACAGTACAGTAACCTCTTTAGGCGACGACGAAGTTTGTTGCACTCGTTACATGAAGGCCCCAGATACTTTCCTGTAAAATGACAGTGGTCGTGGACTTTGTGGTTCATCTTTGTGAAGGACTCATTACAATAGCAGCATTCTTCAGCAGATAAATGATACAGCAATTCCAGGTTGGTCAGAGGTTTCATGGGCTCACTAACATCATAAATATCTTTCACCTTCTTCCCAATATTCACAATGGTCTCCATGAAATGTTTGTCGGCATTTTTCCCTCTGTATAGTATGGGCTCTGTCGGCAGGCATGTAGTTTTAGCAGCAGGAATAACATCATTGTCTATTTGCACATATACTGAAAAACTGTAGGGTACATGGTACTGGTAGGCATAGGTGTAGGATTTCTCCGGGTCTGGCTGGCAGGTACTGACAGGTTCAAGCATAGCTTCAAAGTCCCCATACACGACAATAGGAAGCTTGTCTGCATTATGATAATTCTTGAACTTCATCGTTGGTCCCCGTCCATTTTTCTCATGCTGAGGTATCTCCACACGAACTGGAGCATGAGGCTTGCAGTACTTTATATGCTCTGCTAGGCACTGTTTTCCTGAAAGTCCAGTCACACGAGGTACGTCATGGTAAAATGTGAGACATATTTTACATACATGCATTACTCCATGATGAGTAGATAACTGTGAACGAACCAGGCGAGAAAATTTAGCTATGTACATATAATGCATGTTTTCTTCATTGGAAATGAAAAGCAGGTCGAAATGCTGAGCCATTTCTTCATCGCATACACGTACAGGAACTACTATGTCATCATTGTTCAGTGTATATACATTTACAGTCACATCAGCATTATTCTTCTCAAACAGTTTAATTTGGTGCACAGGGGACGGGTATTCTAGACCATTAAAATTGAACTTATGCTCCAAGTCATGATAGCGCTCATTGACATGCTCAGGATTACATCCCTCCACGAATCTTGCAAGAATAGCCAACTTGAAGCATTCGTTGTCATCCATGTTAATTGGGTCGATGATGGACTTGCTGTTTTTGATGCTGGTTGGCAAATCAATATAACTGGAGGCATGCAGTGGGTCGAGCTTGTTGGTGCGAAGCTGAAGGTGTTTCACCGCAGTCAGGGTCTAACCACTCTCTTTCCACATATACTCCTCCTCCTCACATATCTTTTCCAAACTAGCTGACACGGCTTCCTCGACATTGTACACATTGTAAAGGGGAACATTCTTTGTTTTGAAAGCCCTCTTGTCAGTCTCATCTTCATGTGGCTCCGGCTTTCCATAGTCACACTCGAGGAACAAGTTGAACTTAACAGCACCATTCTCTCTGATTTCTTGCTGTAATTTTTCAATAATAGAGTCCTTGATGTTGTTTAAGTAAGTGCAGATATCCTTGGACTCACCTGCAATGTTCTCGGTGACGTACATTTTCATGGTTCCTCTAAACGCACTCTCTGCTATCCTGAACCCTCCATCTGAAGATGTCCCAGCCCCCACCACGGCTCTTGGATGGGCTGGAGCAGGCTGCCGAGTATATGGTCCAACACAGCGTCTCTTCGGAGGCGGAGCAGGCCCGTTGCACTTCACAGCATGGGTACGCAAGTTGTCTTGTCGGGTGAAATTCTTCTGACACTTGGTACATGTGAAGGTCTTCTTCCCCGAATTAAAGCTGCAGCTGGTCTCATGTCGACGTGCATTCCCAAAATGGGCGAACACAGTGTTGCAGAACTTGCAATGAAGAGATGCAGGCTGAGTAACATTCCCATTGCAAGAACGAAGGTGACGTTCCATACTGTCTTTGCGAGGGATGGAGACTCCACACTTCTCACAAACCTGGAGCTCTTCCCTGAAAGGGTTGATTGAGGTGGCAATTGCGCTCGTGGTGTAAACCATTGCGACGAACAGAAAACATCTTACCACAGAATCCACACTGGAGCGACGAAGGAGGGACAATGGCTGAAGCAGCAACACTATCCATATCGAATTAAAAAAAAAAAACTAAGAAATAGAGGAAAAGACTGAAGAGAAAATAACTATGACCTAAGCAAACAATTAGGATAAATAATAACGGAGACCCTAAAAACGAAGACTAGAGAGGAGTATAAACAGAAGACACTAGCAACTAATAGACTGAAAAAATGAAGACACTAGCAACGAAGGAGTAACTGTAAAAATACTGAAGAATAAACCTAACTATAAAAAATCCCGAAGAACTATAAACCTAACTGTAAAAAATACTGAAGAATAAACCTAACTATTAACCTAACTGTAAAAATACTGAAGAATAAATCTAACTATTAACCTAACTATAACTTTACTGAAGAACAAACCTAACTATAAAAAATCTTGATATAATAACTATGAACCTAACAGTAAATATTGAAGTAATAACTATAACCTAACTAAAAACCTAACTAAATATCTCGAAGACTAATGCTGAAATAACTTACTAAATCACTCCCAAAGCTGCGAAGCACTCGATGATTAATCGACGAACGATGAACAAAGACTGAGGAAACCAGGCCTCCCAACACCTTTTATGTGCATGTGGTGGAGGGGGTGGGTGAGTGGTGGGGGTAAAACAGCCCACTCCATATATGGGCATGTTTGAGAATCCAGTGTTTCTATTGGTTGGTGAAAACTCTCGGTCTCCCCGATTTCCTGGGAAAACCCTGTACTGGCACAGACCAGTAAAAGTAAAAGGTTTGAACAGGTCTACTGGCCCTACCTTGTGGTGCAACCAGGGCGATTTTATCACTAACTACAGTGTGAAGTCATCGCAGGAAGTGACTGTGTCCATCGCAGGTCTGCACAGTCCACAGCAACTTGGCAGTACTTCGCCACATATGAGTAAGGTATTGTGTCATGAGATCAGGTCTGTACAGGTATTCGAAAGACCACCCCGCCCCTCATCCTCCGCTCCACCACCCTCCACCACTCCTCCTCCGCCCCCTCCTCCTTCCTCCTTACAGCACTCCTCTAGTCATCATGGTATTGCATCATCTCTCTCAACCTCGTCGCGCTAATGGGGTGAGGAGATAAGGGCTCGCTCTGACGAGTCATGTCTCGTGACACAGTTGCGGGGCAGTCTAGATGCATGTTACATTACATGTTTGAACATGAATGCTTTCAAGTGTTGTAGTTGAAATTTTCTACCTCACTCAAGCCTTGTACAGCTACACAACTTGAACTTGTATGTTTTCATACTTTATCTCGTTAGTAATATTAACTGGTGATTTCAGACACACAACATTTCATTTTTCCAAAGATATGTATGTTTGGTAAATATCCATTGTTTTCATACAAGTAGTAATAACTGGTGATTTCAGATGTAGTTTATACATCATTTTCATATATTGTTTAACCATTTATTACAACTCTGTTTATGTTAAAGGTATCACTAAATTGGTAGGAAATAATAGTGATGAAAATTAATTTTATCATATTTATAATTTTTTCTCCATGTATTACATATATACACATTTATACATACATCATACCAGCATTTCCCATTATATACAAGAGTCCAACCACATATTACCACAACAAATATTTACATACATCATGAATCTTCGAGTACTTTTAAAAATGTCTTTCAGTATTGCACGTACATGTTTTCGTACCAAGGAAGTAAGGTAGTCTTCTCCTACAACAGGGCACATAAATGTAGAATCACCAACGACATCTTGTCCTTCCATGGCTGTCTGGTCCCCAAGGTTGTAATTATGCATATGGTCACCATCTGCAGCATCGTCACAGGATGTAGAAGTGGCTTCAGTCTCGGGGAGCTCGGGCGACAACAGTCTCTGCATAGTTAATTGCTTTTCCAGTATTGCATGAGCTACGTCTTCATTGGAGGCAGGTATCTGTGTACTGCTCCGCATGTTGAACACTACACATTTACCTTCAGGGTAGCAGCCAATCATCTCTTGACAATGTTCCCAACTCGTAGGATAATGTGCATAAAGCCAATGTTCACCCAAGTTGCACTCTTCAGTGTATTCGCGGTAGCTACCTTCACCGTCCCAGTAGGAATACTCCACACACTGATCACCAGGCTTTACGTACTCGTAGTGCTCGGCAGGAGCGAAGCGCTGCATCTTGTCGCGTTGGTGGTCTACAGAGAACTGAGTGTCTTCACAAAATGGTGGTTGTGGCAGAGCGGTGGCGGAGCGGTGGTGGAGGTGTGGTGGAGAGGAGTACTGGGAAAAACCCACTCATCTTCTACGTGGAAAACTGGTACAATTTATCAGAATGTCCCATATTCTTGTACACATACGACTGAAATGACACTTGATGTAGCAGAACAAACTACCAGAAATTTCTGCTTCATTTTCACTTGCAGACTCTTCGTTACATGTTTCCTCATCCATCTTGACTGATAATTAAGAATTGTCTTCACTGACATATATTAATATATTCCTTCAAAAAATTTGCTGGTGAGAAATTAATACCTTGCAACAGGTTTTCTCTATACACAGGACACAGGTGAGAAGCACAACCTGCTGTAAGGCATTGGGTACATGTGGATGTAATTACACTTATGTTATGTTGCAGTCCATCACATTTATGAACAACAACAACACACTCTGGTGTCTCAACCCCTGATTTCATTTGGTCCAGAGTCAGTGGTAGTGGCAAAAATGGTTTGCATAAATTAACTGGGCAGTTATCACCTTCACATGCAAAACAAGCAGTTACATTGCTAGTAGTGCATGGTGAGAAGGGGTTGAACGTTACACGAAAGTGGTTGCCATCTCTACACATTTCAAAATATGTTCTGTTCAGATAATCACCACTACCCTCTTCACTTTCAAATTGAATTTCATAAATTCCACACTGTTTGCTGGTGACTGCGTAGGCATAGTTATCTGTCCAGGGCTCAAACATGGGGCGAGGTATAGCTTCCTCCGTGGTAGGGTCAGGCCGTAGTACTGGTTTGTAGTCTTCAGAGTCTTCAAAAATGTCATTGCATGGTTCTTGACTAAAGTATTCATAAATGTCATTGCGCTCTTTGTCACTTAAGTTTATATGCCTGTAGTTGGGATCTTCTATCATTTTTCTGCGATTCTTGTAAACCTCTTGCTTGATACGTGAAAACAGAAAACTTTCAGTTCCATGGCCCCTGTACATGATGATGGATTACCGAGTTGACTATGATAATAAATATACTTCACACATCAGAGGCGTGCATGGAGACGCCCACCGAACTTTCCCTTTGTTCAATAAGGCAGTGTGGGTCCACCCACTGCACCTTTCCACCCAGCGAATAACTTGTTCATCGTGTCTTAGTACATAGGAGATACAACTCTCACTGTTGTGGCGAATGATGATCTCACCTTTAGCTCGATTAATAAGCTCCTCAGTTGTGAATGGTAGCTGGCTATCTGGTCGGAGATGGAAAACTGGACAGTCTACAAACTTGCAGGGAATAGGCGTCACACTGAACACATCTTCGTCGTTGACCCACAGAAAGTGTTCAAGTCCATTGCAGAAATCGAGATGCTCTGGAAGACCAACAGTCATGTAGTGCACACGACGAAAACCAACTTCCGCCTCGATGTAGTCGTGGAACTCTTTTGGTCGAAATCTAACGTCCATTGATCAGCAGGGGCTGCACACTCTAACATAGTAACTTCACCGAGCAGTAACTGTGCGGTCCTCCCGTCCGGGCCTGCTATATACTATCTACTCTGACGTCACACTAGCTCACGTCGTTGGCGTCACCCAAACACCACAGCCATAGCAGTAGCACGTTCAGGCAGGAGTAGGTCAGGTCCCGCTCACAAGACTCGCAGCCGTGTTCAAGCCGGCCGAACTTTGCTTTCAAGTAGCGGAGCGACGGGCACTCGTACGTGGTTTGCAAGTCTATAATATTAACATTGCAATAAATACTTAGCAATTTTTTCTGCTCCACCCCGGCAACAAAGACAAATTCTTCATCACCTATAATTTCAGTTAATACGGCTTTAATTTTCTCATAATCCTTATATCCGTCTTCCCAGTATAATCCATGGTAATTTTTTGTCAGCCATCTATTGGTGTGTTTACTTTTCTTATCCAACAATTTCCGGTGAAATGGTGGCAGGAAGCTATGCTTTGTCACTTTTCCGTCCTGGTATGCTATGCTAACCTCTTTAAGAATAAATCCGAGTTGAGACTGGAAGCCCTGGATGCTTGCATACATGTTGACGTCCAGGATCGAACTGAGCTTAAGTTAGTATTTTCACCACTTTATCCCTTGAATTATATGTTGCCAAATGGCTGTGGATAATGAGAGCATAGGCCCGTGTGCCGGCAGGTATATTCTCCGCTGCAGTCATTTCAATGCGACAATCAATTACTCCTGTGTTTATACGATCGTCTTGTTTACTTACGTCAAATACAAGGAGCGGGGCACTGTTCATAAACTCATCAGGTTCGAGTGTGGTCGAAGCTTCGTGTCCATAGTATGATTTCTGGAAATCTGCAAACATTTGGTATGCCAACATGAAAGAACCATTGCTGAAATTAGCGTTCAAGTCCATGTATGGAAAACTTTCAGAGTTCAAATAAACTCTGGCTTTCTTTATATTGATGTGATCAAACTTTGAGCGATCTGCACTTGTAGTATTCTGTCTTTCGGTCTGGAATGCTAGAATTATGTAGCGTGGTTTTTCCGTTGCAAATGATGATTTAACATTCCAATTCATGTTTTGAGACTGAGTAAGGACCAGACAAGTTTCCAAGCTCCACGAGCAGAAAGCTACATCTATATTCCTTCCTTTCTCGATAAACTTGAGTAGTTTTATTCTCTCCTCCATTTTTACTTGAACATGTGGCAGCAGCCACTCTATTGATTGTAAAGAGAGTGTTGTGACCTCTGGGTTTTCTGAAGTATCCAATAAAGCATTTGTCTGAGTATTGGCTAAAAGTATGACCATCTCGTGTTTAGAATTCACTATAATATGCTTGTAATCTTCGGCGAATCCCAGCAACGAGGAAAGTCGTACACATATTTCAAATCTTCCACCTTCCTATACAGGAACTTTATATAATTTGGTTCGATTCCCCATCCGGCCATTTTGGCTACAGGTAGTTGCTTGTGTGTTAGAGACAGGTAGTTCTTCATAGTAGCCGTAATACCTGCATCCCGTGTCTGATCAACCTCGACACCATTCAGTTCATATGCAATTTTGCTAATAATGTGAAGTACTCCATTTCTAATTATCTTGGTGGTTACAGGTAAGGCATTTCCAGCCTTTGTTAACGTACCTCTGAATCTCAAGTATGAGTTGCATGGTAAAGTATAGATGTCCTGGTTTTGCACCGGTATTTGAACCTCGGACGACAGCTGGAATGGTCCGGGAAGGTATGGTGAATAAGCATTGGAATTCAGTCTTTATTATGGAATCCTCGTAACTAATGGGCTCGTCCACATTCAGTATTTCCGCTTCCATTCTTCTTGACTTTGAAACCTAGACTCTTCAAGAACACAATATTTTTACGTGTTAACACACTGGTTGCTCGTGACACACTAACCTTTGGCTTAGTGTTAAGACTTGTTTTTATCACCTTTTTTCTAAAAGTCAGGCCCATCTTTCTTCAAGTGCAAGCACAATGTAATTTCTTCGTTTCTGAAATTAATTAGTTTATCATCCTGGTCGACTATACGAACAATAATTTCCTGTATGTACTTTTCTATGATTGGTGCATAATTTACATTTTTCGGGACTTCTACCAGTTTGAATCCAGGCAGAACAGTCGCTGAAAACTCGTGAAGTGTATGGTTCGGTTTACCATTTAGATGTGAGCCTGTTACAAGATTGCAGTTTACTCTTATAACATTCACCGGCAAGATGTTTACAGGTAGTGTTGACTGGTGTACCTTTCCATTCTCATACACTTTGTGTTCGAATCCCAGCATGGATGCTAGTGTATCTTTCTCAGTAAAGTCAATATCTTCGCTGCATAAATTTTCACTTTTCAGAGTGTTTGGATTTCCTCGCAAAACAAAACTTAAAGTCAGGACCTAATGCTTGCTTGATGTATGCTGCAATATCTTCAATCTCATACGACCCTGTAGGCATAGTAACCTCTTCAGTGATGACACTTTTCACATATCGAAATTTACAGTTTGAACTATCTACATTAGGTACAGAGAAATAAGTTTGGAAATCAGTTAGTGCCACTGACCACGAACCTTTTAAATCCAGAGCTGGAAAATGCACGGAGCGCAGCTCTGAGCTCTTGCCCCTCAAGATCAAAGTTACAGACATGACTGATACAAAGTTGTGCTTGTATCAACATTTATTAATCACTAATTAAGAACTTGAGACATAAATGACCACAGTTCCACTGGGTAGGTAATTGCTCATTGAAATAACTATAACTTAGTTCCATCCCCTGAAAATACTTGCGCACTTCTATGGGAGGACGAAGGTTTCCAAAACTGTTGTAGTAACCAACATTGTTTCCTTATTTTTTATGCGACACCCAGTGAGTTCCTCGGCCAGTAGCCGAATCTAAATTTATAATTCCACATTCGTTATGTCGTGGTTTTGATGGTAACTTGTCTCTCATGAACACACCCCTTAAATGAGGTATTTGTAATTTTCTAGCAAACTTTATTAAATCCAAGTTTGTTAGTGGTCTGTTGGGTAGTCGGTTTAGGATTGTTTCCTTCTCTTTATGGTTCTTTTTTTCAGACATCCTCCACCCACAGGATAAGGTCTTAGGTAAAGTCCTTTCCCGTTTTTTGACCCTAGTGCAATAGTTTCCATTTGCTTGTTGTGTCGTTGAAGTTCTTCCAACGGCTTACCTTGGTTTTTCGATGTATTCACTGCTCTGGCAATACCACTAACTCCGCCAATCAGGCCCCCTAATGCTGCCAGGCCAGGCAGGAGTAGAGGCAGGAAGCCGCCTTGTTTCTTGCTTGCTTTCTTACTTTTTCGAGTCTTCTTTTTCTTCTGACTTACTATATTTTTGTCAGACTGTATGGATTTAATTCGAGTATTTGTAGGATTGGATGTTCTACCCTTTATTCGCAAACCCATTCCTCGTTTGACTTTAGTCTTCATGATCTTGGATACTTCCCAAGCAGCAACTCTTTCACCAAACTTTGGTTCCTTGGATTTAGCAATCTTCTTTGCTCTATTTGCAAGTAAAGTGTCAGCAGCACGTCTATCTTCCAGCTTGTTTCTGTTGGCATAGGCTATGTCGTGCTCCTTGCACATATCGTCTAATTGGTTAACTCCGATGTCATCGAGCTCGAGCCTCTTCTTCAGCTTAGTTCCTGGTCCACAAAATCTGTACCCAGGAATATGTGCCGAAAGGCAAGTTATTTATAAGAGTATTCACTAGTCCTCTTCCGGCCTTGATCTTACTCCTACAAGGCATCACGATACACTAAGTTAAAATTACTTAAGTATGTGTTTAAATATATTTTATTCAGTTTCATTCGAGACTTTGAACAGTATGGTTGTTAATGATGCACCTCTGCTGTCGCTTCTACGGTAAAGTATTTACAGCCATGCGTAATATGTTACGGCATGAAAAAACTACATGCATGATGAAGACTTCAAGAACAAAATATTTAAATGTGAACTCTGCCAACAACAGTTTAGTCGAAGAGATGCTTTGAAGAGACATACTCAAACTTGCATCACTGATTCTGTATGCTCTCCACACACTGCTCCACTCAAGATTATGTATGCTCCACATGCTCCACAGTCAGCTCCACATGTTCCACAATGTGCTCCACACAAGCCTATGCATACTCCACATGCTCCTCAATCAGCTCCTCACACAACTATACACGCTCCACATGCTCCACAGTCAGCTCCACACAAGACTATGCATTCTCCACAAATATCTCAAAACCCATTTACTTATGTTGGGCATAGCTCCACACATGCTCCTCACGCTCCACACCAGTCTCCGCACGCTCCACACCAGTCTCCGCACGCTCCGCACAAGTCTCCACAAACTCCTCCTCACGCTCCTCAAATGTCTGACATTGTCCGTGACTTACATGCCGTGATCAAAAGTATTCACGCAAAGTACTTGACAGCTCAACGTGCTAGAATGGAACGTGATATGATTAATGAAGAAGCTTTCAAACCTATAACAGACAGACTAGACAGTTTGAAGCCGAAACCACCTCTGTCTGTAACAGTGAAGAAGGAAAAAGAGCCTCAAACTATAGTGAAACGCAAGAAACCTGCACAAGAAGTTGATGAAGACGATTTGCCTCTCTCCGAGTAGAAACAGAAAAAGGAACAAACCACAATGCTTCATGATTACTTGACAAACTCATGGTCCAAGGATAGAACATACGGAGTATACAGACAAAATAAAAAATATTACTTGGGAAACAAGCAAATTTTATTCTTGCCTAGTAATGGTGTAAAAGTAGACTCTGTCATAATCAAGCCAGCTTCTGGACTCTACGAATTACTGTTTAAACAAAATCCTGGTGCTTATTCGCATGGTGCCCTGCAACAGTATAAATGCCTTTTGAAACTTACGAGTGCTCATTTGAAGAATAACGATTCTAGCAGCAATGAATATAAGGATGAAACACACCCAAAATTCAACATTATTTCCCAGCAGTTCCCTGATGTAGGAACTACAATAGGATCTGGTCTTGATCTACATAAAAATTATAAGATGTTAGACTTTCAGAATATGTATACTGGAATGATGCTAATGAAATTGTAGACAGATTGAGACTGTTAATTGCTTCTCAGCAGGCTGGAAACAACTCACATACAAATGAATTATCTAGCATTATTGAAGAATTGTGTGAAGATGGATATATAGAATGAGTCGTCAAAACATTGCTAGGGAGCTGCAAAAGCCTGCAAGGCGAAATTATCCTCGACATAATGTACATGTGTATGGTTTGCAGGACTTGTATCAAGCAGACTTGGTTGAAATGATTCCTTATGCTCGCAAGAATAAAGGCTACAAGTACATGCTGACTGTTATTGACTGCTATAGTAATATGCGTGGGCAGTCCCTTGTCAAAACTAAGAGTGGCAGGGATGTAAGAAATGCGATGAATATTGTTTTGCAAGATAAAGGTCCATGCAAGAATCTACATACAGACCTCTGCAAGGAATTCTACAATTTTAATTTCCGAGCCTTGATATCAAAACATAAAATAAACCATTATTCAACCCACAATGGACTCAAGGCCAGTATCATGGAACGCTTTAATCGTACTTTGAAGAATGAAATGTGGAAGAAATTCTCAGCACAAGGAAGCTACAAGTGAATAGAAATTTTATCTCGTCTGGTCTCGAACTATAACAATAAAGTACATAGGACCACGAACATGAAGCCTGTAGATGTCGTGGACAACTCTTTACTACACACTGTTTATAAAAATGAGAAGAAACTGGACCTGCACAAACCTAAAGCGAAGGTTGGAGACTATGTAAGGATATCGCGAGTG
Organism: Medauroidea extradentata; assembly: GCA_003012365.1. Classification (NCBI taxonomy): domain Eukaryota; kingdom Metazoa; phylum Arthropoda; class Insecta; order Phasmatodea; family Phasmatidae; genus Medauroidea; species Medauroidea extradentata. The sequence continues at coordinate 80,544 of PNEQ01103889.1, forward strand.
AAGGGAACATTTACGAAAGGCTACACACCAAACTGGAGCACTGAAATATTTAAAATGGTCAAGATTCGGCACTACGAACCAAGGACCTACTACCTAGAAGATGTGGAAGGCAAGACTATTTGAGGAGGTTTCTACGGCGAAGAAATTCAAGTTACCAAGTATCCAAACACGTATTTGGTCGAGAAGGTATTGAAGAAGAAAAGAAATAAAGTTCTTGTGCGGTGGCTGGGGTTCGATGCAAGCCACGACAGTTGGATTCGGCAATCAGACATTATGTATTAATAATGCGAATTCTTACATATGAAGGAATAAATAAATATATTATTTAATCTGAATTGTGTTGTTATTATTTAAAATCAAATGTTCTTTTACTGGGAATGGTATAAGACTTGTACTGAGAATGTCTGGAAGGCAGTCTGCGATGAGAAACATTGAACAAGTTGATACTCGGGGCGATGAGGTGGTCGGTGCTGTTTCGTCATCTCGCCCTCGCGAGGAGCGGGGTTGTCCGGCAGTCTAATAGTCAAGGTCATTAAGCCGGGTGACGCGCGACTCTCGCGCGCAGCTGCAGATCTTGAGTCATGCTTTGCCACTTCAGGTAGTGGCTCGCGAGCAAGTTAAGACTAGGGCAGACCTATCCGACTGGACGGCGCCTGCGACCATCCCTACGGCCGGTGACGTAGATTGTAACCACATGAAAGGAGGGTAGTCTTGCAATACATTGGTTGGAGGGGAAGGGGTGCGAGCCAGGAGATGTCTCTCCTGAGTACTTAAGGCTTCAGTCTACGTTAAGATGTCGAACACAATGCACGAGTGGGACAGCAGCGATGATGAAGCTCTTGAGGAGCTGTATGATGCTGTCGTGGCAGGGGCCTCAACATCAGCTCGTCCGCCTCCGCCGATTCGCTTGCGGCAGAACCCCGGCCTCTCCGACGACGAGGACGAGGTGCAGGTCGTTGGGGTGTTTGGAGCAGGCAAGCGACCCTCCGACTCTGCCGGGCCTGCTCCAAAACGGGGGCCTGCTGCAGGGCGACCCATAATGGTGGTGGCGCACATGGTGCACGAGGTGGAGGAGGAAGACAATGACGATGACGTGGAGGATGACGGCAACGACTACGACGCAGAAGAGGAGCAGGAGGAGGAACAGGGGGAGGAAGAGGACAACGTGTGGGAGGAGGTGCGGCGGGAGCTTGTTGGGCTGCGGGCCCAGGTTCGGGGTCAGCAGGAGGAGATCCTGGACCTGCAGCTCCGACTAGAAGCACAACACGCCATGGCAGGGATCCGCCACACCACTGCCACCTGTTTCCAGGAGGAAGTCCTCTTCCTCCTCAGGACTCTGGTGGGACGAGGACCTGACCATCTACCTCAAGAATATGTGTACTGTGTATATAGTGTAAATATTGTGTGTAAATAGGATTTAATAAATGTGATTATTTTAAAACTTAAAATTGTGTGTGTTGAGAGACATTATTCACCTGTCATAACTTTTCTTAAATTGCATCAGATGCAACAGTCCTTGTACACTTAATCAGTGATTATATAGAACACAATTACATTATACTATAAAAGGTTTTTAATAGTGAAATGATTATGATTGATGGTGGTGATATTAAATGCTTGTCAAGACTTGTCAATCTTGCTGCCTGTAGGCATGCATAAAAAAATAATAATATTGGTGGTAGGGGCAAGAGTCCCGCCTATGGTACATTACACATCGCCCTTAAACGTATATGTATACGTGTGGAGTAGAATCAAGTGAGTAAATAGGAAAAAAATGGTGACTCAAAGTACTCTGGTGTTCATTCCTAGAATTAAATATAATAATAGATTATTTTGGCAGGGGGAATTTCAGGGTAGGGGAATTCATTCCAAGATGGCGGATGGTTTAAAAATAATTTTTTGAATTTTTTTTTAGAATTTTTGGAAATTTTTGAAAATTTTGAAAGTGATATAATCCAAGATGGCGGCCGGAAACAAGATGGCGACCGGAAACAAGATGGCGATCGGAAACAAGATGGCGATCGGAAACATGATGGTGGCCGGAAACAAGATGGCGGACGCAGCTCCACAGCCTGCAGCCTGTGCTCTAGAAGGAACATAATCTAACTACTCATCTGGGCTTGAACCAGAAAAAATCCAAAAGGTAAACGTCCAAAAAACCGTCCTATCTTGAAATGAAGAAACAAACGTTGTGTTAAAAATTTACTACCTGTCCATTTGTGATACATACCTGCATACAATGTTCCGGGAGCACTCGGTACTTGCGTCCCACAATAAACGATGGAAGGAAATATAAAAAAAAAGAATCGCCCACAAGACAAGTGGCGCCGGTATCAACAAGAGCTTCAACAGAGTGACCATCAAATGAGGTAGATGCGTAATTTTTATGACACGGTGGCGGACGCTTGGGAAATTGGTGGGAAGTACCGCACATGTTCCCAACCACTACTTGTTTCCCGAGCAACTAGCACGAACATGGCCAGCGCGCCCACAGCGAAAACATTTCATATCCTTATGTGGGACAGGTCGAAGCAAACAATCCTTAATTACGTGCCCTCTAGCAGCACAATTTGCACATCGCCCACCGCCATTATTGGTGACAACACGGGAAGGGCCAGCAAGCGAATGATCCACTGATCGTAACTGTTGAGTGGAGCTCGCAATTGCATGTTGAACAGGTGGGGGGAAAGACGTGCGATATTCAGACGTATCAGCTAATCGTCCCTGCACTTCACTAGCTAATGTTCTTTAATCTTGAAGGGTTTTGGGAACTAAACATAAGGTACACAATTGCCTAACATGAGGTGCCAAATTCTCCAAAATAATGCCTACCAATTCTTCCTCTGCAGTAAACATATTAAGGGTACATTCATGTTCAATTATATAACCAATGAACAAGTGCATCGGCTCACCTGGCCTTTGAAATCGGTAAACAATATCACGTTGGCACCACTGAAACACATGTGAGAGTAAGGCAAATGCTAGAACTTTAGTTTTAAATGTGTTATAAGTACCATTCTCGTCCTTTATTTCCTCCGTAATAAGAGTTAAGAAATGTCCAGAACATTTAATAGCCAAACTACGTAATAAGTGGTCTTCAGAGCATAAACGTAAATCCACTACCCGACTAGCGGCCACAAGGAATGACAGCACGTGGGCTGGCTCGGTCTTGGACAACTGGGGCAAGGGCTGGATAGACTGGAATAATATTTTCTCATTAAAATGAGTGTTATTCACTCCTGGTGCGCTACTGCGAAGAAAATCAACGGCAAGACGCCGTAACTGTGCAACCGTCGAACCCACGTCATACTAAACCTCGCAATCTTGGAGAAATGCCTCAAGGTCAGCCTTGCGAAGTCCGTAAACGAACAAAACGTTGGCTGCCATTGTACATATGAAAAATAAAGTGGCAGGTATTACCACACAGCAGAGTTGTAGTGCAGAAATTTGCAACATACCGCGTGTTGTGGATTGTAAAAATATTACGAATTCAAACATATAGATAAAGAAAATTTAATAGTTCAACAAACAAAGTTGCAATTTTAACTTTTTAAACTAATGAAAAGAAATACAGTTCAGGTACAGTGAACATTATTAACGTCTGTATGACGGAAAATTATTATTTAAAAATTACAAAAAATACTAATAAGTCTTACAAGGATCACAAAGTAAGTCAGCTTGAAAAAAGAAATATCTGGGCAAGTAAGAATTTAATTACATGAAACACATGACACGCCAAACGTGCCATCACAAAGGTAGTTACTTCCGCGGGCTCCATAATGTCAAAATCTGGTGTTACAAAGCTAGAAGTTAATAAAGCAACACACGTGTTTTCAAAAAGCCATCGGGCAATCAAGCAACAAATAATCACAACAGCTAAGAAATACCATGTGGAAAAGTCAAATTGCAAAGAACATAACAAAACCCTACAATAGACATTTAAGACCGAGAGAGAATTTTTCATCAGACGGCGACCGAAAAAGGAATTTAGAAAAAGCAATACAACATGAATGAAACAAACTATTTCAAGCACAACACATGAAGGCAGCCGCCTTGCTCGCCATGGGGGAACAAGTCCCCAACCTACCCTATCACACTAATTAGGAGCTCGGGAGTACTTACGTTCTCAGTGCCCACGCCCAGAAGAGAAAGGAAAGTGAGCTGACGGCCCACGCAAGAACCTTAGTTCAACCTGGCCAGAGTCTAGCTAACGCGCCTGCACAGGGAAGAGGAGAAGGGGAAGCATAGAGTAAGAGCAAGGAAATATATAACGATACTAAACAACAGCCTTCCGAGCAATCAAGTCTCTACAGTAGTCACGTGGTCCACTGTGCACCACTGACGAGAGCGCTGTACGCAACCAAACGGTGCCAGATAACGGACATTTTTTATTCCAATGAGATAAGCAATGGCATGGCCTATGCTGGGAAAGGATAGTTATGGTGCTAATATTTGCATCTGTAAAATGACAGTTTTGTTGCAACTCTTTTGCTTAAAGGGCAGTTTTGTTGTCTTGGCATTTGAGAGTTGAAAAACGTACTTCTGTTGCATGTTTTTTCACATTATATGAAGACGTGAAAACTAAACAATAATACACTGCCAACTTAATTGTTTTTATTTTTGGAAAAGGAGAGTTTTGTTTCTCACCTCCTCATGTGCAAGTACAAATGTATTAAAAAAGTAAATTTTGTGTATTCTGGATTTTTGCAATAGGCTGAATTATATATTTTAAAAAAATATTTGTCAGTAAATATTTTTTTTTCAAATGTACTTTACCTCCTGCTAATGCAATTGTACGTGGATACTTATGCAATTGTACGTGGATACTTATTGTATTTCACAAATCTATGTGATTAAAGTCGAAAAGGTGATATTAGACTAGGATTTGTACAGTTTACCAACAAAAAAATGGGCTTTAGTTAAGAGATTCTATCATAAATTCAGTAGCCTAGATGGGTTGCGCAACAGAAAAACTTTTGACTCGCATTCGGGATGATCCAGGTTCGATTCCTTTCCCCGGCTTTCCTCATGTTGATTTTCTAAGTTTTTCGTAAATCGTTCCACGCGAATTTTGGGATGGTTTCTTGACTAAGACCATGAGAAGTTTCCTTCATGTCCCTATCATTGTAAAAGTCATGTTGAACCGTCACTAATGACCTCGCTGTCGACAAGCCGTAAAGCCCAGTAATAATTAAAAAATAATTAATTGAGGTTACCGTTAGCATTACTAACCCCTCCTTTATTTTCAGTTCTCAGATGTATATTCATTTTCAGTATTACTATTTACTTTCGTTGAAATATGTCTACCCTTATTCTAGTGCTACAAATACTAGCATCACATGTTACTAATTGCAATTCTTCACATAGATTTAGCATAGTCCTTATCAATTCCAAACCTCACACTACTTTAATGTTTTCACCTGTGTAGTGTAAATAATTTCCTCTGTAACTTAATGAATGTATTCTTTCTAAATTTTCTTTTTAAATTCAACAACATTCAGACATGTTATAGATACAAAATGTCACCGCATTTGATTGTTGCCGGATCTTTAGGCCCAGTGTGTGAAGCACTCCCTCACCAAACTCTTATTGGCCACGGGCCATGTGGGGGTCGTCATATCAGTAATAGTGTATCGTGAGTTAAAACATTCGGGTTAAAACTACTGCCGCCGTGTCGATGACACGAGACGCCGTCTGCTTGCTTGGTTGACAGAAGCGAATAAACAAAAATGCCAGAATGCAACTGATCATCGACAACTCAGCGCTGGACAGCGATGACCTGTGAACATCCATACCATGTGTGTCACGCAATGTCACAAAAGGTGATGGCACAAGCTACTAGGCAAGTATCATTTTTTATAGATGCTGTACACACACTTATAAACCACTGTTCAAAATATCGGGAATATATTTACACAAATATCATACACTGAAAAGGCATAAGAAAACCTAGCATAACTATGAAAGCACCGTTTATAAGGAAACGCACTTTTCAAATTACGTAATCATAGGCACTCGTGTAGGATTTAAGTTTTATTTGTTAGACTATTAAGTTAAACATAATAACTAAGAATTACTTGTTTGATCTCTTAATAATTGTATGTAACTAAAAATATTTTAACTTGTTCACATATTTTACAGGTTTATTACCAATACAATATTTTTTAGCAAAAACAAACTTTTTTTTTCGCACACATTAAGTGCATGATAAGTCAGTGACTTTCCCTCTCATACAAATCGGTCCTCCTCCTTATTCATAGTGTCCAATGAAAAAACCCAATAACAACTAATAAATATATTTAGAAAATATCAAGAGTGGCATTTTGTTTTGCCGCAAGGAGACCATTGTACTCGTCTGTTTTTTTTTCATTGTCTTACGGTCCACAGTTACTGTGATACTTGTTTGTTCGCTTCCCTTAATGTACCCTAACAGCGCAGGTGGTGTTGGAAACGTCACAACAACGTTACAATGTGCTAAGTTCATCACAGACTACATAAATATGTTGCCTACATGTGCCAGAAATATTACAACTGCAACGTTGCCGCGACAACCTAGCAGCACGTTGCCTGCGGGTGCCAGAAATGTTTCAGTAGCAACGTTGCCGAGGAAACCTAGCAGCACGTTGTCTGCACATGCCAGAAATGTTACGATTGCAACGTTGCCGAAGCGACGTAGCAGCACGTTGCCTGCATGTGCAAGAAATGTTTCAGTAGCAACGTTGCCGAGGCAACATAGCAATACGTTGCCTTCACATGCCAGAAATATTTCAGTAGCAATGTTGCCGAGGAAACCTAGAAGCATGTTGCCTTCATGTGCCAGAAGTGTTACAATTGCAATGTTGCCGATGCGACCTAGCAGCACATTGCCCACATGTGCCAGAAACTTTACAATTGCAACGTTGCCGAGGCATCCCAGCAGCACGTTGCCTGCACATGCCAGAAATGTTACATGGGCAACGTTGCTGATGGGACCTCGCAGCACGTTGCCTGCACGTACCAGAAATGTTACAGTTGTGACTTTCCCCACCATACCAGTTAGTTTCATTTCTGACCAACAGATGCCATACATGAATAACGGATATTGTTTTATATTCACACGTACAAATAATACAAAAATTCTGTGTTTTACATAAGCTATTGTGGTATCCCATTTACTGTATTTAAAAAAATCTTAAAAATTCTGAAACCACATTTAACATTGTAAAACTATTTAGTATTCACTTAGTCATGACAGGGATGGTAAGTATTTTATTTAAGCACCATTAATAGTGCAATACTTTTCATATCAGCGATTGTGCATCCAGATGATCAATATCAATACAAACAATTGTAATTTTCAGTACTTACATTTCGTCATCATTCTGGCATTAAGTGATGATGTTGTAAATATTTGCACTTTGCGTAAAGGTGTATGGAAGATAAAAAAATTAATCTAGAAGTTTGATATAAGGCGCTGGCAACTTTCTGGCGAAGTGCGGGCAATGTTGCAATGCGACGTTGCCTGCACGAGACGTTGGCACGTTGCCGGCACCTATTCTGCACATTCATCACAGCAAGTTGCAGCAGCGTGCTGGATGTGTGCTATTAATAAGCTGGCAACGTGCAGTTTGTGACGTGCAGGCAACGTTGCCTGCACGAGACATTGACACGTTGCCTGCACATTTCTGCCACATCACAGCACATTGTAACAACGTCACAATGTTACAGTGTAACGTGCAGGCAACGTGCAGGCAAAATTGCCGTGATGTTAGGGTTTATGTGTTTCTGCTGTGTTATATATACATCTAGTTTATGTCGTTCCTTTTGTTTGGTCTGTTTGTTTTTGTAATTATTTGTGTCTAATGTTTCGTACTTACTGACGGAATTCCTTTTGTGGAATACTTATAGTAATTTATTAATTTTTTCCTTGGTTTATTTTTTTTTTGTGCTTGGATACTCTTATGTATCATTTTCTTGTAAATCACTGTCTGAGTTCCTTGTGAAATTGTTTATGTTTACCTTTGTTTGTCAGTTGGAAACAAAGTCAATTTGTTTGTTTACTTGTCTGTTTGTGTGTGTTCTCTGATTTTCTGTGACACGCCATTTGCTGCAATGGAGTATGTCCAAAATACTTCTTTAGTTTGCAACAAGAATTAGTTTTAATGAAGGCTTTCAAAGACCACACCATCTGCAAAAGTGCTAACTATAACAAAAAACGAGCCGTTCGTAATGAAATGCGTGTTCAGCAAGAGAAAATTAAAAAAAATTAATTCATGGCACTGAGAAGCTACAATGTACACAAAATTGTTAATGCAATTGACTGGCTAGGGCAATTGGGTGTTGTTATGCAATAGGGATCCCGGTGTTGTAAAATTCGATGAGGCCTGGTTCCCTTTCGCATATCTGTGTCTAATTTGGCAAAAATTGAGCACTTCATCTCATGAGTATGCTTGTGAACAATTAGGTCGCACATAATAATCATTTTTAAAATATATCAAAATTTCCATTACAAAATTTACATGGTTGAACCATTTAAAAAATTAAAAATACATAAACGTATTTAACAATACAAATTTTCTTTGTTATCGCCGTAATCTAAAATAGCATTTATCAATCGCTTTGGTTCTACAATTAAATGTCACACACAACAGCAGCTCAAATAATGAACAAAATTATGCATGGAAATTGTGAGACATTTCACAACATGTGTTCACTTAAAAAACGACACGGGTATGTGAACATAATCTGCCATCCTTAACAAAAAATAATTTCACAATAATAATTGCAATCAGACAGAGAATAACCATGCAAAAGTGAAACAAGTTACTTCAGTGCCAAACATAACAAGTCAAATCAGTCAAAAGAAATCAAAAGTTATTACATGTAAATAACTACATTTAAAAAATTATGCTATACAAACAAGTAAATGCATTTAATTCCGAACGACAATTTGAAAAGTAGGTCAAAAATGAATTTAAAAAAAACTGAATATTTAATCACTTAACCGCACAACTGTTCGCCGCCATCAAACCGGGTGAAGTCCTGCTCAATAGAAGCACTCCTAGCTTACTACATCCGATCTCAAAAGAAGACATGTAATAAATGAGCGAGCTTACTAAACAGAGACCCAACCAACTTGCTGTTACCAACGAAGCCTACTGCATATTCCCAGCTCAAGGAAGATGTTCTGGAACTCTAATGCACATAAAAAATTGTTTCTCGGAATCGCTGCTGGGAGTGCTCGTTACTGAAGAAGTGTTTTTGATGTGCAATGCAGTACACCTTGTAGTTAAATCTTGCTGTCCCATCGTTTTTGTCTACAGACCCACATTAGCTGCGCTACGTTCAGTATAGAGCACATGAACTTAAGTAGGTACTGTAAAATACTAAACAATGCAAATAAGTATTACGTTAACTAGTTTATCGTAAACTGCAAGCTAAACACAAATAATACATTTTTCAAAATTATTAATTTGCTTTTATTATTTGTAGTAAATTTTATGATTATATAAACCGAGTTTAATTTTAAAAATAAAATTATGAATGGACTAAACCGTTTATGCGTCAGAAATATAAGAAAAGTTAAAAAATTAGTTTTATTTTAGTTATAAAATTTATTTACAAATCCCGATGTTTATAGCAATGGTAAAAATATGTGAATTAATTTATGTGTACTCGCTAGCTTTTCAAATACAGGAAATTACTTTGCATCGCTTAAAGCGAAATTATGTAGTAAAAATTTTAATATAATGCAGTCATAGTATATACGATTTGAAAATTGTATAAGATGTTAGCAATCTGCCAATGAATAAATTAACAAACAAGAAACCTCATACATATTAAATTTATGAGTTTGTTTATAAACAAAATAAGTCTGCCATACTAAATTTCATCTATGACAAACCTTAAGGCTATTTGTAATCGATAAATAAAAATTTTCTTCGTATAACGAGTCTCTGAGTAACGTTTACAGTTTTATCCCATTGTAGGTTAAGGTTGCAGCAAATTTTCATACACATCGCAGTTTTGCCACCTGTATTAAAGTAGCGACAACTAGCTCAGTTTGCGAAATCTCCCTCATTTGATCAGCATGCTCACGCTGTCACTGTGCGTATAGTAAAAGTAGGGACACAAATTTATGGCGGAAAAAGTAGACTCTTGATGGTCTTTAATTTTATGCGCTTTCTCTTACTTTCTTCTTCGTTGTTGGTGAACCCTTATTTTACTGGTTCAATATTGAATGTGTGCTATGTGTTGCAAATATTTATAGTGCCACATAATCGTCAGTAGTTATGTTCTAGCACAATAGAATCTGGGATTGGAGTCACGGAGCCACTGGCGACATACCGGCTGCCATTTTGTATGACGTCATGGCCGCCATCTTTGACTATGTCAAGACCACCATATTGAATGATTTCACTTTAAAATTTTTCCTAAGCTGCCCAAAATATTAAAAATTTACAAAATTTACAAAAATTCAAACTTATAGAAATCTTCCAAAATTTAAAAAAATTTACATATGCCCTCACCATCTTGTTTCCGACGTCCATCTTGCCCGCGATATCTGCTGTCAATTTTTTTTTCTGGAATTTTGGCAACATTCTTGAAGGGGTTTTCTCCGAGTCTTCCGAAAACACCTATAAGTCACATTCCTAAAAAAACCACTCATACCTCATAAAATAAAACATTTCAGGGGTTTTCTCCAAATCATCCGAAAATATACTGATTTTGCATTCAAACCTAACCCCACACATGCATCATAACGAAAAAAATTTTGCTTTGTAAAAATAACTCAAGTAAATAACCAAATCACACCTGGACGAGCTCCCCTACCCCTTCCCCAAGCTAAAAACTTAAACCCGACTCCTATCCTAGCTATCACCGGACGATTTACAATAAATACAATCAAATAAAATACATAGGTTTTCTCCGGGTTCTTCGAATATTTATCGATTTTGCATTCCTAACACACCCCACCCACAACTCATAAAAAAACATTTTTTAGTAAAATTGATTTAAGTATATAACTATACCATACTTTAACGAGGTCCCCTCATCCTTCCACATGCTAATAACTTAAACACGGCGAGAAACACGCTGAAAGTCGATTACAGAGTTGTGCCATATTGCGACGTCATTCTGACATCGTGCCTCAGGAATGCGGCGACTCAAGCTATGAGGGAGAGAGTGGAAAGTCCAAAGGTTAGTGTTGCACCATACTGCGACACATGTATGTGCTGATTCGGTGAGGAGTGGAAATGGTACAGGGTGACATCATGGTATGGAGGCGATGAGTATCACGTGTTGGGCGCATGGTTAGCATGCATGTGGTGACTTGGGAAGAAGGGCAAGACTAAAAAGGTGGGTGATAATGAGGGTAGGATGGAGGCATCTGCCACAGACTTAAGGTATGAGTATAAAGTGTAGTGGGTTACTAAGGGAGCTCGTTTAGGCACACCACATTGGTTACTTTTTATTTTAATTAAGAAATTATGTATTCTTTATGAGATATGATGGGTATTTGTTAGGAATGCAAACATCGAAAAATGTTCAGACGACAAGGACAAAACCCTGTATTTTATTTGGAAATCGTTCGGGGGTTGTTAGGATAGTAGCCAGGCTTAAGTTATTAGCATGGAGAAGCGTGGGGGGACCTCGTTAGGTGTGGTATATTTTGATACTTAATTATACATAAATGTTTTTTTTTCGTTGAGATATGAATGAGGTGTGCTTGGAATGAAAAATAAAAAAAAAATATTCGGAAGACTAGGAGAAAACTGCTATATTTTATTTGACTGGATTTATTGGAGATAGTTCGGGGTAGTTAGGATAGTAGTCAGGTTTATGTTATTAGCATGGGGAAAGGTGGGAGGACCTCGTTCAAGTGTGTTATAGGTTTTCAAAATACTTATAGAAAACCTGTGTATTTTATTTGACTGTATTAATTGGAAATCGTTCGGGGATAGCTAGCTAGGATAGGAGTCGGGTTTAAGTTATTAGCTTGAGAAATTGTGTGTGGGCAGGAGGGGGGGGGTGGCTCGTCCAGGTGTGGTATAGTTATGGACTTACATTAATTTTACTAAGAAATGTTTTTCATTATGAGATGTGAGTGGGGTGTGTTAGGATAGCTTTATCGAAAAATGTTCGAAATACTAGGAGAAAAGCCCTATAATTCTTCAGATTTTAATTATTTAAAATCGTTCAAGAATAGCTAGGATAGCAGTCGAGTTTAAGCTATTTGTTTGGGAACTGCGTGAGGGAGCTCGTCTAGGTGTGGTATTGTTATTTACTTGAGTTAATATTACTAAAAAATGTTTTTTACTTTATGAGGCATGTATGGGGTTAGGGTGGAATGCGAAAGCAATATATTTTCGTGAAACTCAGATATAATCTCTTATTAAAGAATTTCGACTACATTCAAGTAAAACAATTGACAGCAGGTATCATGAATAATAGAGACATGGGAAACAAGATGGCGGGATGGCGGGGGTATAAATCTTCATATTTTAAATTTGAATGTTTTTTGGAAATTTTGAAGCATTGGTATTTTTTTCGAAATTTTGGAAAATGTTGAAAGTGACATAATTCAATATGGCGGTCGTGACATCATCCAAGATGGCGGCCGTGACATCATCAGTGGCTCAGAGGCTCCGATCTCAGATACATTTAATGCCAGAACATACCAAAATATACTACTATCGTCATCCGATTATGTAAGTTGCACGGCGAGACATTATTTTGGATAATATATTGGCATGTAAGATTCTCGTGATAATCCAGTTTTTCTAAAAAGTTGTTTGATTTACAGTAGTACAGCCATCGACTGGTGGGTATGGCTGTACTACTGTAAATCGAACAAATTTTTAGAAAAACTGGATTATCACGAGCATTTTCTTATTCAGTTTTTTTAATTGAAACAGGTGTATCGGGTCCCCACTGGACGTTAAATGTTCACTATTTGTTTTAATACAAAATTGATGCCGTGAGAATGTATAAAAATATTTCAATTGAAATATTTTAATATCATTGCAAGAATCAATTAAACAAAATTTAAAAATAAAACAAATAATACATCGTCGTAGTTTTTACACAAAGCACTTACCGCAAAGTCGCATTACAAGTAGTTTACATGATTGGACCGTATCGGGGGCTATGAAGGTAAGTACGCCAGCACGGACGTAACCACTTTAGATGTTTATTAACGTACAAGACAGCGTCATGCACAGTAACAATTGCGATGTCGACAAAGGAGAGAATGTCTTCGCAAAGGGCGTCACTACCAGTCTAGAGATAAAGTTTTTAGCGCGAGTTTATAATGACCCGTGTACGCAATTCAACTCGGTGTGTGGCACATGTCAGTTTGTTGGGCGTGGCACGAGTTGAACTTTATCCGTGCAAGCAAAAGCCCCAAAAATTGAAACCAAAATTATAATACAACCTGCAAGTTATTTACCTTCTTTGGCCCTGTACAGTGTCGATGCAAAAATTCGCTGCCGACGGCATTTTCAACTGTAGAAACATTAGCTGGACAAATTGTACCTTTCATGCTATCCGCACACAAAGGACTTCGAGACATGTATTAAATCAATGTGTGGGCAGGGTGCTTTCTACTACAGTGTGATTGGGTAGTAAACATCACGCCACATCGATTAAATCAAAACATGTCTCGTCAACAGAGAGATCAATAATACAGTTACAACTTTACACAAAGAAACGATCCTGGAGAGAGATCGGCCATGGCTATTATTAAGGAAGTATTTAAATATTTACCCGGGAACTATTTTGGAAAACCATGGAAAAATTAAATCAGGATTGCCTGAGTCTGGAATCGGATCCGTTGTTTACTTTGATGGACGCTCACGCATACTGTTCTTTATTCTGATGCGATTTTTTTATTCGTTTCAAATTAACAAACAGTACCGTAGTTTAAACTCTTAATGTACATTCTCATTTACTCACAACAGCTCACTTAATTGGCCGGTTTGTCGGTCCTGCTTACTTAGTTCGTTGGCAAGCCATACTCAGCGCAAGTTTTTGCTACTTAATCACGGTTGCGGATTCTGGATATGTTTTATAGTATTTTCCAGCCGTGTTACCACTCCATACTTTTTCATTTTACTCAGTCCAGTATCACTTATAATGGAACAAAGTGGCAGAGACTGTCGAAAATACAACTGAAGATGGGGATCAATAACATATGACTTTAGGTCAAAAAGTTGGTTACATGAGAAGAGAAAATGACCAGGTTAACAACGACGATTATTGGATACAGTGACACTGATCTAAAGTTATTTGTACATAACTGTATGTGACATTAAAATTTATGGATTATCTGATTTTTGCTTCAATACTCAAAAGACACACGTCAGTGTTTTTATTGAGCAGGGCGGAGGCCGCTCGTAAGACCACGCTCTTAAGTTTTGCAGAGGTTTGGAAAATATTTTTTACGCAAATTAATATATGTATCAAATAATCATTCTTACAATTTTAAGACATATATCATCGTTTGTTTCTAAATTTTTCTGTTTCAATACACTAAATGGATTTTTAAGATTTATGCTCCTGAAATGGCACATATTTTGTGGTCAAAATATGCCAAAAAGAGGCAAATTATTTTTTTCTAGCAAACGGTACACTATCAAAAAAAACTCTTATAAAATTGTTTATCGTATTACTGTTAACAGTCTAAATTTTTAACAAAAAATTTTGTTAAAAATATTAGAGTTATTTGCAATTGTTTGAAGTTAATGAAAGGCAATGGCCTTAAGTAAACTTTGGTGGAAAAGTGAGGGGAGGGGGGTGATAATGTCTCTTCTCCTCCCCATCCCACCCTCTTTCTTTTCCAACATTTTCCATTCTTTCCCCATTTACCCACATTTATATTATCTTTTCTGAAAGACATTGATTTATTTGTGTAGTAGGGAATATATAGGCGTCCACACAGCATATAGAATATAATAATAATTTTTTTGTGTAATTCGCTCCTCCAGTGCAGTCGGTACGTTTTATGGAGTACTCGTAAGTAATTAAAATGAGGAACTGATTTGGTTATTATCTTGAAAATTGAAGATAATAAGGATGATTAAATCGATTTTGAAACATTTTCCTATATCAAGTAAAATGCCAAAAAATAAGATTTCATACGTTTTGAAATAGATGGCTCAGACATATGCAAATACATATTTAATGCACATATGTAGGCCTATGTATGAATGATATAACACAATGATAACATTTTGTATATTTTCTAGTGTTTTCAGTGCTTAAAAGATTTGTTAAATGTTATGGAAATTTATGTTCTCATGTAAATTATGGCGAATGCCAAGTTTATATAAATCCAAAATGGCATCCACAATGTGCGATATCAACACATGTTGTGTGGCTCCTTCTGTCCGAAAAGAGATATTATTGTAATGTTTTGATACAGTACATGCAAATTATGAACTCGATTGAACTAAATTAAAAAAAAAACTTTGTGTATGTATTGAAATTATTTTTACAGAATAAAACTTTCCATGTAAATAGTGCAGCAGTAATATCCGGCAGAATCATCTCCCGAACACAAGCCAACAATTTGGCAGTGGTGTTGAAAATTAGTGACATGACTTTATTTTACACATTTAGGTATCAGAGACTCGACTCTAAGTTTCTTGGGTTGTCTATTGTTACCTTTCGATATTAGTCCAGCGAGACACCGCCCCAGACGATCGGGTAACAACATTTTCAAACGATCGAGAAAGAAACAACTCGAAATAGCTATTCTAAGTGCAGTGTCGGTTCGTCGCCTGCCTACTTCGACGAAGTTCGGGTTAACGACTTCCCCCTCTATCAGTTTCCATTTTAAATTATAGTTAACAACCAACTGGGCAGAAATAAATACTTGAAATTTTTACGAAAAAAGTAAACGAAAAATTATATTTGGCTTAAATATCACAGTCGTAAGTTCAATCTCTCAATCTATTAGTCAGTAAGAATGTAACTCGCTGATGTTGGGACTCATAAGTAAAATAAAGACAATTTTTTACAAACTACTTACACGATATATTTTGTGCGCTGTGTGATGCCATTATTTTTCCTTTCATTACATCTCTCCACGTCGATGACTGCTAGGTACTCAACGAACCATATGAAAAAAATAAACATAAAAATTTAGTAGTAACTTGAATATGCCAATTTTCCATATGTGTGTATCTTAATAGCAGACAGTGCTCAGTTTTACAATGCAAGAAGTCAGTCCTGTCTAACAACTTGCGATTTATTTTGTTGTTACATTAACAAGTGATGTAAAACAGAAATAAAAATATATTACGAAAATTACTTTTAAATTGCACTAAGATATTACTTAACAACATAAAGATATACTCCAAACAATATGGTAAATAATACCAATTTCGTGTTTTTGTCACGATTCGATATTCAAAAGTATACGTTTCGGGTAGTAACATTCCAACGATGCTAACCTCACATTTACAATAACAATTTGTTGTAGATAGCCGACAATAAACTTCTACCCAACATGATACTTCTATTGAGCAAAACACAAGAGTTTTCACAGTTTTAGCACTTGGGATATTATTTAAGATGCAGTAAAATTCATTGCATTTATCGGTAACATTTTAAAAGCTGATCGGTCGGTGTTATGATTTTATCATGCACTCATCCTTCAAAAGCGTCAGGCTACTCACTTCACTGGAAAAATATTTCTAAAATAAAACTATGGAGACCATAGTTATACGCGAAACCTCATAGTTGTAATAGCACCTTAATATTAATAACACACTATAAAACAATTAATCATCAGACAACTTACAATACTCAAAATGTGCATCGCAAGTTGCTCTTATACAGACAGTCCAGTAACATAAGAAACATTAAAGGGCAAATTTAATCAAGCCTTAAAATAATACGGTTGTTGCTTTGGAATAATAAAATATATTCTACTATATTACGCTAAATAAACAACACAAACTCAGAGAATATTTGAACATAAAGCATACTCTCCTCTGAGTTGCCAAACCAAAATGCTAACCACATACCTAACTGTACACTTACTGTTTACGGACTAAAATAATTGTGTTGAACAGATTTAACGTGGTGCTTGTATTAAGGAACATTTTTAGGGTGTGAACACATTTGTAAAGTGTTTAATAACGTTTAATAAGAGCGGATGTAAAGTATTGTGCCTGTTGTAATATTACCAGCATCATGTCACCTTCTCGTCTGGAATACACTAGAGATACTGTCTTAAAAACTCTTTGTAGCTCTTAAAAATAATGTTCGAATGGAACATTAATGTATTTATATGAAGCACAACGTTTAGAGTGTGCAGATGCGTGAGTATTGTGCCGATTTGTAATAAACGTAACCTTCGCGTTTTCGTCCGTCACGTTTGTTAACTAGACTTCCCGATCGTGAAGCAGCTTTCTACGTCAACATAGCACTCGATAACTCCCGATCGGGTTGAAACGAGAATCGAAAAGAACCGATATACTCCCTGTAACTTAGAATAACTAAAACCTAAAATTTTCCGAGAATCGTTATTTCACGATCGAGACGTCAATTCCGAGAAACCTTGAATAAAGTCCTAGGCCTCATAACAACAGAGTCCATAGTACATACATACTGCTATTACTGTGTGAATTGGAAGTAGAGCTAATTTCGTATGGCAACGTGAGCTGATTTGTTTCTGATAAGAGTCACAATACTCTTATGGCGAGTAAGTCCACGTCTCATCCAAGTCTTAGTCGATGTCCTGCAGTCCGGTATCTGGTAAATGTGGCCGTCTGGATGGACATATTTTGCACGTTCGAGGCCTGGAAATGTGGAAGCGGGAAGGATGACTTAACACGTGCATCAATCACAACTCCCCTTCGCTGCCAGGCACCAGTCACAGAACTGGCGTGCAGTCTTTGCCGACATCTCGCCTTTGTGAGACATTCAATGGCGAACATATCGTTTTATGACGGATATTAAAGTTTTCCTGTTCCCGCCTTTACCTTTTTAAAAATTCTGCGCCAAGATTTACGTACCAAAAAGGCCAGAAAAGACACCAGTTTTGTAATTTTAGTCGCTGGGAAATATTCTTAAATGTTTAGTGATGAACTTGAAGTGGGTATACATACGAGTGATGTACGAATGCTATCTTCCTAATCAGATATCACACATGCGTGCTGAAAAGTTTTCCAAGAATTAAAGAATTATCTCGTAACGACCGAAGCACTGCGCGCAAATTTATACAGAAGTGTAACTTCTTAAAAAGTCTTGAAAAGCTGTAGACGTTTTCTCTTTCATCAATAATGTGTTATGACGATTCAGAAATTCACGCGGCATTGTGCTGTACAATCAGAGTTAGAACTGAAATAAAACAAAAGTGTCTCCTAATACCATGATGTCAGTATAAATTATCATCTATCCCTTCACAGCAATAGTACTATGTTTTGTCGTCTACATTTGAAGATTTCAACTCTCGCAAACGAAGGTCATCACTTGTAATGTAGAATCTTATCTAAGCACTAAACAATTTGCGGTTAAAGCACTTCTCCGAATTCCGTATTCGCCCTGGCACATTCTGCAACTCTTACAGCCCTTAAAAATCCGACACAACAGCTAGTAATGAAATATTACGCACCTTACGTAGTGGACTTTATGTTATTTAACTTTCCTGCACTTAATCTATCTGAGGCTTTGTATATTTCTTAAAACGTTGTAGATTTATATTTGTGGAATTAACGAATCACTTTTCGGAGCCCTTATAGACATTAAATTATAACAACACTGACTACTTACACACCCACTGATATTTCCAAACGCCATCTAGTCTGTATAATTTATTTTGAGCGCTACACTTTTTACCATTTTGTGTAAATTTGGTTTTATCATGCAACCCATCTGCGCGTAACCGTAAAAGCATTATATAAGCACTTTGAATTTCCAGTTTCGAATGCTAGGTTGGCTATTGATTTATAACCGCTCTGTAGAGATGTAAAGTAAGAATGCGAGTCAGTTCTGACTCACTTTATCTCATTTCTAATCGTATTAATACATACTAAACATAAATAATTTATAAAAATCGTTTCTATACTACGTAGCATTGATGATAGTAATGCATTTATCCGTGAAGGGAATGAAATTATAAACACTCGAAGATAGAAAATGAGAATATAAAATTATTAACTTTTATAATAAATATATTTGCTTCACATCGCCTTGATATTCACGTACTTGTTGCTACGTGTATAGTTATGTATTAAAGTTCTCTCAGTCACAATTTCAGCACGTACTTGGTGTTAGAAACTAACGTTGTTAATAAGGAACTCTTTACTATTACGAAGTGGGATGAAATGGGGCTAGCAAATAAAAATAATATAACTATTTATACAATGCATTTGTCTAAAATTTATATCAATAAGTCTCATCGTATTAAACACTCACCTTTAGCACAACATACGGGAAATGATACCTAGTCCTTGACTGCCACGATTTTAATTAGTATTGAAGTAAATATAAGTTATGTAATCGATATGAAATGCGTTATTCAGAATGTACAAACTGACAACTGTTTTCTCGGCGTAAAATTATAATCACTTTTTAATAAAGACTGTCAGTATATGAGTTACAACCGTATGTTTTGAATATTACTGTAACAGTTTAGTCAAATCTACTATTTCAAATCAATGTCAATAGAAAATAAAATGATAAAATATAGCTACCAAATATTGAGCAACAAACAACTTATATCATTCACAAAACGAAATAATTAAAATCTTAGTATTACACTTCGTATGTAAAACAATAAAACCTTAGTTGTTTATAATTTCACAAATTAATTTCAGACTTACATACACTTAACTTGTTAATAATAATTTTATAAGGTCATTTAAACAATTTTTTGATTGTAAATTTATTTTATAAATTACTGTGCTTCAGTTGCCATGAAAGTCATGGTTGCACAACATGTACCTAATAACAATGATTTATACAGAGGAGTAAAACTATGTAGTAATTTGCTTGTGATACCAGTGTCGTTACAGTTTCTTTTTTTAGTTTTATATAATATATACTAGATTTAATTTTGCGATAGCGATAATATTCTGTAAATGTTTTCATTCATTGCTTTCGGTTTTCAAATCCTATATTTGAAACTTTACAAGAGATTCAACAAATATCTAATAAAGCTATTATATTTGTAGTGCAGCTTAGTGACTTGTGCTATGCATACATATAAGCTGCTATTTTACGCAAAAAATAAAACTATAGGTTTTTGGTGGAAACATTTGCACTTTTGTAAGAGTAGTGTGCCAAAATATTAGTGTACTAGTACTTTTTTTGGTTTTCTTTTTTTTTTATTATTTTCAAATATATGTTTTCTTTTCGTTTTATTTCTCTGAGGTAAAATTTAAATAGCTGTTGAGTTTCTTTAGAACAACATTACCCACATGGCTATAAAGTGTAGATTTTCTTGCAGTGTCTACCAATCCCACTTAACCTTGCTGCTCAGTCGATGATTAGTTTTCATTTTAAGTTCTTGTTTAGTTTACTTGGTTGTTAGTTTGTGTTGTGGCACCCTCCCCTTACCGGCTGCTATTATTCTCTTGGTTCTGCTTGGTACATGATGCAAACTGCAGAACAACTCTTCTTCTCGGTGCTAGTCCCTGCGCCCAAACAACTCACGCTGGAGCGCCAACTGAACAAGAGTGTCTTGATTGGCTGGAATCATCCGCCCGAAGCACCACCTGGCGCCATCGACAGCTACCACGTCTACGTCGACGGTGTACTGAAGACTACGGTGAAAGCCACGGAACGACCCAGGGCGCTAGTTGAGGGCGTTGACTCAACTCGGGTAAGTATTTGATCGTCGTTACTCTTGCCTAAGTGCCTCTATAACTGGCTCGCAATGCAGTATTGTAATAACTGCCAATATTTTTTCGCAGCCTCATCGTATAAGCGTGCGCTCAGTAACGCCAAACCGACGCACATCACGAGACGCAGCGTGCACCATGGTAATAGGAAAAGATGTTCCTTTAGGGCCGACGAATGTAAGGGCAAACCACGTGACCAGCACGTCGGCAGTGATCTCGTGGCTGCCAAGTAACAGTAATCATCAACACGTGGTGTGTGTGAACAATGTTGAAGTGCGCACTGTGAAACCTGGCGTATACAGGCATACTATCACTGGTGAGCATCATTTTAAATAATTTATTTCTCACTCTACAGTCTCGTACTTTTTAAAGAGCCGATGTTGCCGATGGTAATTAATTATAGTTTTTTTTTTAATATTATAAACGTGTAGAATTTGTATACGTAGTTTGTATTCCAGTAAAAAGATACAAAATACTACTCCGAGATGGACTAGCGGTTCTTAATTTATAACGAAGATAAGTAAATTGACTACGGAATATTTTATTTCAGTTTTAAAACTAATTATTTAGTTTAATTTTTATGCAAATTGTTATAAGGTCAAGTCACTACCATTGCACATCTTTAGCATTGTTATCGAACTGATAATTTCTAATATATATTCGCGATGTGGAAATAAGAAAGGAGAAAATAAGTGTCAGAACCATCATACTGTTTTGTACCTAATCATTTTGGAAGCGAGTGAATCGCTAAGTGGTTGTAGTAAATAAGACGATACAAACTTCTTTCATTTAATTGAATAGGAAGAGGTTTACTGAAAAAAGACATCTTACAGTTTCGAAAAAAAAATAACTTATTAAATATTATTTGGGCAATAAATAATGTACTTAATCTTAATTAGGAAATAAATTTAACAATTTATGTAGTTTGAAGAACATAAATTAGCATATTCTTTACTACCTATGAAAATAACCTAGTGAAAGACGCACTTCTTCATAAATTTTGTTATACATAATGCACAACACATATTAAATTCAACAACGTTATAGAACTTTGGTTCTTACATGTTCATTTACGAAAAAGTAAAATATCGGATTTTTTATCTTGACAAAACGAAATATGTGAAAAATTACACGTAGGATAATACGGAAAAATACGAGTTCAATTTTTTAAAAAAATTGTATCGGGCGATACCATGTTGGGAGAGGGAGGGGCAACTTTGAAATATTTTTATTGCAGATTCAGATTCTCCGGATTAAAAAAAAAAATTGCATGTAACATTTTTACGTTGCGTGATTGATGGTGTTGTAACTGACAAAAAATGTTGTCAAAAGTTTTATTAATTCAAGAAAATGCATCGGATAAAAATAGACGTGTTCAGTAATATATAAACATGTTTTAGATGATTCCCCTAACCTCTTACTAACGCAACGGGGAGCTTGTTTTAGGTGAGTCCACTTGCCTCTCAACTCAGGGTACTTCATTAACATGAGTCCCCTTGCATCTCACTATCGATGTGCTTGTTTAATTCAGAGTAAGAGCTCGAAAATGTCGCCGCCTACTTCAATGCTCTTATTTATCCGCGTACACATAGTTTTGCCTATAGTCTATTTGCCTAAAGCTTACGCAGTACGACTTTAGGCAAAACGACTTTTAGACAAAGGACTTTAGGCAAACTACTATTTAAGATGTTAACACGTGTGTTTACATTTTAGATGAAACGACTTTAGACAAAACAATCTTAGGCGAAATGGTCTTAGGCAATATTACTGAGGCAAAATTATTTCAGGCGAAACGACTTTTACGGAATGTAATTGAGGTGCTAAGATTTTGAGGCAAAACTACGCAAAGCAAATGAAATAAGCAAATGACTAAGCGAAACGACTTTTACGGAAAATGATTTTAGGCAAAATTAATTCTGTCGTAACGACTTTAGGCAAAATAACTTTTAGAAAAAACTACTTTAGACTAAACGAAGGAAGAAAATCACATTCAGTCAAAACTATTTTAGGCAAATGACGTGCTCCCATTTATCCGCACCTGAGATGATTCGATACAAATGAGAAGTGTTTCCGCTGTAATGTTCCAACATGCGTGGGTGATACGATGAATCATGTTATCGCGTGATTTTGGTACTTCTTTTCTGTTTATAAATCTGTTTTTTATTCTTGAAAACCCCAGTAACAAAATCTGCCGAAATATGTTCTCATGATCTACCTGGTAAGAATCTGGACCGCCTCTACCGATCCACCGACGATTGTACACGCGATCAAATACTTCCCGGGCTGATACAGAACAATGTGCTGGACAGCTATGACATTCAAATCACATTGCTTGCCGCAAGTCCAGGGGACTCATCAGTGAACAACACTCGAGAAAATACATTTGGTTTCTTTATTTGCTGAAGCGACCACTGACAAAATGTTACTCGGATCTGGAAATAATTGCAGTAGGCTACAGTTCTTGATAAAGGGACCAACGAAACAGATGAAATTTTCTACGTTTAAAAATTTTGTAAACAGCTGTCTATTTCCCGATTCATGGCATAGGTACTGAATGCTAATGTGGGGGTTAGGATTCACTGCAGCTATTAACAAAGTTTCGTTATTCTCTCCACCAACTGTACTTCGATGGTTCCTTTTCCGTTGTCGTACAGTTCTCTCGGTGAAGAAATGTTGAATAACTTAAAAAAAAGTAGTACATGATCGACCGTGTTTTGAAAACATTGAGCGTAAAGTGTCACAACATTTTCGACTTTCATGCTACTTTCTACATAAATATAAACGCTTTCAGTTTTCTCTAAAGCCTACGTAATGAAATGAAGTCACATAGTAAATGAATGATTCAAAACAACTTATCAAAGTTGACTCATCCACCTCCGTGTATGGGATACGATGCGATCTACATTCAAAGCAAAGAGTGTTAAATAAAATAACATAAAAGATTTGCACTTTACCGATGTTCGTGTACATGCTATCGACTTTCGTCGATTACTACGCCATCTATCACTTAACGAAAAATGTGGCAATACAATAATACAAACATTACGTACTTTTTCCGGAGAATCCTAATCTGCAACAAAATGGAAGTTCGTATGTATGATGGCCACTTGGGTGTAGCAGATAGTCAACAACAAAATCACCGGACGGCAAAAAAATGTACATATGTGTGCGTGAGTGTGTATATATATATATATATATATATATATATATATATATATATATATATATATATATATATACTGAACTTCTGTTTTATTCGTGCTACCTCTTTTATTTTTACATAAGTGACATTGTTTACTTTCTTCTAATTGAAACCACAAATAAAAGAATTAATACGTACTGTACCTTTAGTTAAACGTAAAATTTGATGATATTTTCATGTCATGTAATCCAATTTCTTATATATCGTGTAATCCATTTTTATGAATAGCTAACTTAATAGGCATACTTTCCTGCAGGAGCTCACAAAATATTCATGCGAGTTTTTTTAATGTTTCGGGTATTAGTTTACATCAATATAGTCTATGTCAAATTTACCTTATGTTAGCTGTGTTGTAACGACTTGAGTGACTAGGGAATTGGGGGAATCACTTACATTGCCCGGCACTACTGTTGAAGAGTCTGTTACCTGGTAGAGCTGCATCGTAGGCCGCTCACCAGACGTCCATGTTCCCCTAGTCGTCGTCATTTCTGCGAGGGGCACTTACTCCCTCTACACTCCATGTAAATATTTACATCATTGTTGAGCACAATGGGATATATTCCCGGAACATTTGTGGATGGTAACAATGAAGCTATTCCTCCGTATTCGTCCGGAAGAAAAACATGGCAACGGCCGACAATGGAATCTTATTGAAGTTAAATATGGGAGGACACAAAACCTCTCCCTGCGCGTGTTGGTCCTTGACGTTAAAACTAAACAAATGATCTGGTATTTAACATTACTGACTATTGAAAACTAAAATGGCTAAAGCAAAGTTTGAACACACCAGGGAGTCTAGGAGTGAGCTTCACGCATACGTGTTACTAGGTCATGCGTGAGGCGAAGACTGATGGATGGCATCGGGCGGGAAAGGCACTGTGTTTCGCACCAGATTTACGTGTTTGCCATCCTACAGACTAAAAACACAAAACCCTGTTGCAAAAAAAATAAAGAAATAATTAAGAATAAATAACAAACGCTCTTCAGCCCTTACTTGCAGTCTTTAAGTCAAATTTAGGGCGCGTTCAGGAATACGTAAAATACAGTAAAAGACACTAACAAATTAAAACACATACATAAAATATACCATGAAAATTAAACAGTCTGCTTCTGAAATTACAGAAATAACTTAACAGTTCAAAAACAATATAAACAAAAATCAGTTTTATTGCGACCGTCTGTAAATAGCAGTTTAATTAAAGTTCTGACCATTGTTGAAACAAAGTTGACCCAGCGTTATAGCCTATTGACTCTCTCGGATAACAGTGTATTTCCCGTGTACAAAACAAAAGGAT
Organism: Medauroidea extradentata; assembly: GCA_003012365.1. Taxonomy (NCBI): domain Eukaryota; kingdom Metazoa; phylum Arthropoda; class Insecta; order Phasmatodea; family Phasmatidae; genus Medauroidea; species Medauroidea extradentata. The sequence continues at coordinate 105,878 of PNEQ01103889.1, forward strand.
TATTCGCAGAATGTCGCCTACACTAGCCTTGTGTCAGCAAATTTGCTTACAGGAAAATTATACCTGTGTCTCCTGCAGTACATCACCTGTCTCGGCAACGTAGGGAAACAAGATGGTATGTAAAGTGGTCCGTATGCTGCTCCAGGCAGACGGGCTTGCACGGCACGCATCTGCCAAGTTGTGCACAAAGCCTGTGTAAACTGTCAACTTGGTTGTTTTAAAATTTACTTACACAATTAAATATTAAATGAACAAAAAAAAATTGTGCCATAACATTCTTTCCCCTACTTGTTCTTTAACAATTAAAAATATGTTCAATGAATATAGAAATGTCTAAGCTGACATTTAAACTAAATATGTAGGTACTGATATAAAAGGTTTGGCTTTAATCTTACTGTATGTCACTAGAGGAATAAATAGGTATAAACTTGCCTAAAAATGACATTTTTTGGGGCTTTTGGCACTTATTTTCTTTTAAAGTTGAACCTGGTTGTGTAATTAAAAGTAAGTAGACACACACTGTAGCATCTGTAGTTTGTGTTTGACAACGTAATAAACTTGGTAGTTTAAAAACTTAGGAATTAAAGCATTTTCATTAAGCTATGCAAGTGAGAAATTAACTCAAATAATTAAAAGTTAAAAAAATATATAAGCCTATATTATTACTTTTTTGATTAAAAATGCTGGTATAGTATTAATTTATTTATATTTTACAAGGGCCTTTTAAAATGTTGAATATGATCGGTTAAACTATGTTAAACAAGGTCCTTATGCATGATTTAAATTAAATAAAACTGTACCAGAATTAATTATTTTAGATCCTAACCTTGAAATATTATTTTATACATTTATTTACACATAACATTGATATGGTTTATATTTGTCAGAAATGGTTTACACATGACTCAAACAAACACTTGACCTACTATGTATGATTACAGATAGTTGTGTGCTGATGTAAATGTGCTGGATGTGATGTGTTGTTAATATACGTTGATGACATTGTTTGTCCAGGAGCTGGTGATCACTCCCACAAACTGTATCCAGAGTATAAGAAGCTTTGCCACACGGCTTGCAAGAAGGTAAGTTACACTATCTACGAGCATTCACGACACACATGGGCCGTTTAGCGTAACATTTCAGTGCAGATCGAACCTGGAGCGAACTGAGGAATCCACGTTAAAATTGTACTATAAACACTTTGTTGTGTACTGAAATAGGAGTGAGGTGAGATAATCCACTCCACATGTTGAGGTGGACTGGAGTGAATAATCTTGGTTGAGATCTTACTGCAAACATGGACTGGAGTGTAAAGAAAACGTGCAGGACCAAGCTGGTGTCATATGGTGTTCTTTTGTGTTGTGGTTAGGTTAAAAAAGAACAGAGAACAAATTATAACTAAACAGAAAGTGCTAAAGGAAAGTATGTATTTGTAAAGCGAAACGGAACAAACAAGTGGGAAGTCTCGTGAAGAAAAGCCTTGTTTGGAGCGACATTTAATTTTTGTTTGTCATCAACTCTCTGCTACGGATTGTCGCAGATGGATCATATTATTACATTTTCAGTCCACGTTGACTCCAACTTATCTCTTGTTTATAGTTTAATCTGTATAGTAATGTTTACCATAAACACATTTTGTAAATTCATGTTCACTACATATTCACTCAGAGTTGATGACTCCACTCTAGGTTCAATCTGGATTGAAGTTTTACCTTAAATATAGTAGTAATAGTATACTTGACCTGCTAATATGGATAAAAAAAAATGCTGTATACAATTCCTAATGTATTTAGCAAGTCATTATACCTACTGAAAATGTTATTCTTCATGATAAATGCTGGATAAAAAGAACTAGACTATATTGCTGAACACTTATTGAATAATACAATACTCATGCAAAGAACTTTTTTTTGGGTCATATTTTTTTCTATAGTAAAAATCATTTACAAACTTACTCTCTAGGCAATGAAATTTCAAAGGTAGTATATTTAAATATTTATATAAGTTATCTGTGTTACGATGTCATCGAAATCACATTTATTTATATATGTATATAAATATTTATAATACATGAAAACAACTTCATTCTTTAAATGTACTGACAAGTAACAATATATTGATAACATAAAATGTTATAGAAATCACTGATATATAAATATTGTCAATATACAGAAAATTAATATAAATATATATGTATTGATATCACATTAACTACAGGTATAGCCTACAGATAATTTTGATATTTCGAAAACACTTGCATAGGAACTGACAGTACTATCAAAAGTTACAATTTTTATTGAAACTGACAGTTTTGTTCATATTATATTTGGACCTGACCATGTTATCGAAATTGAAATTATTATCAAAACCATCATGTCACTGAAATCATGATTGGATGATTTCCTTATTGTACGAGGATGATATTATTCATATTTTGTAAATTTTTTGTATTTTAAATAGTTATTGCCAATGATATTTTCAGTTATTTTGCCGATAATATGTGATATTAAAGATTATAAATATATAACGAAAGTGATTAATACAGTCACTGCCTGTGTTTACCATAGGTAAATTTATTAAGTCTCATACTATTGTAGTCACCCATAAATTTTATATTCTCAGTTTTCGTTTCATGTATTAGTATGCATCAATTTACAGGTTTTTCTGAAATTTCAGTGTTACTAATGGCACTATATTAATTAAACATGCCACATTGATGATAAACATGTAAATGCTTTAATTTAAGGATATGTTTGCGAATTGAAATACAGAAATCGAAAAGTTGATATAAAAATATCAATGTTATCGGCATATCGGTACATCAAAAAGATAGGGTTATCGATATACTGAAAAGCAATAGTGTTATCAATACAATCAATATAACAGAATGTTAGTTTTATCGATATTAACAATATACCAAAAAGTTACGATATTATTGATGAAATCAATGTCATCAATATGTTATCGATATTGATATACCGGAAATACCGCGTAAGCAGTTGAATTTAATATATGTGTCACAATTGATGATATTGAACAGTCGTACCATAAAGCCTATACTTGCTGATATCACAGCAGTCTCAAGCTTGGCTTACTTTGGAAGAGGGAGGTTCCCGCACTTCTCTCTCGCTCATATACAATCTCAGTATAAGGACGACATATACCTGTTGCTAATACACTACGGTATATAAGAACACATTGATGTCACTGTTTTGTCGTACAGCAGGATTATTATGTGCACATCTGTAGCTCGTGCTACACAACCGTGCAGCCAAGCAGATGTACCTATTCTTTCTTGAGCTGTAGAAAGCATATTTTTTTCTTGAAAGGAATTTTTGAATGTAGAGCATGAATCTTACAACGGAGCTAATGGGCATTATCGTAATAGGGTGATGTTTCACGTAGCGTTGCAGTGAATGCAATCTGTGTGGACTTTCTCCTCTTTTTAATTGACTGTCTGCTGCTGTCACCTCTGATACTCTCTGTCAGGTGGGCAACCTGACAGTGTGTGTAGAACTTCTGCAGATAGATGTTTGTTTGCAAACAGCTCACCTTGAGTGGTTGATGTCTGCATAGGAATATTATTCAAAGCATTACATGTTAGTATGTATACACAACTCAGGTCGTCCACTAATATTTGTTTATTTCCTGAGTCAAAAATGGGTGCTTTTTCAGTAAGTTATTTTTCTGACACCCTTTCTATTTACATGTATACAGGTTGTCTTGTAATTTGCGAGCACTGACGCTGTAGCAAGATTGTATGGTATAACTAAACACAAGTTACACTTGGGTAAAAACGTGGTAGGAGTTTGGATTTAGAGAAAAATGGCAGCTACACCCATGTATTGCATTTTATGGACAACATGCTACAGCGTCATACAACACATTAAATCATCTGTCACACATTTAAATGATGAATTAAATGTAGACACTTATCTTTTGTGCAACCATCGTAGACCCTCCGTTCCCTGTGTTGTTCCAAGATGGCACAAGTGTGGCGAAGTGGCAGCACTGCGCCTTACAGCATGAAGATATGAACTGCCATAAAACTAGGTGTAGAGCGCCGTGGACAGTGGTGCCACACCTGCCACGGAGCACACACACGGAGAGTACTGGAATATGACAATGGCAATGAGTGCATCGGCCAGCCAAGCTGCACCTGCAGTACGATTGTGTGCAGAACGATATTCCAACAGATGTCACCCTAATGCCAACGTGTTCCGTCGGCTGGAGTTACGTTGCTGGAAAAAAATATCAAATAGGATCGGCACTGCGCGTAAATGCTGGATGACCCCAACATATGCGACACCAGACTTTGAGGATGCCGCACTAACTGCCATCCAGCAGGTACTAACACGTAGCGAACGTGACGTTGCACAAGCAACGAACGTGTCACTGTGGCCGGCCCCGGGTGCTGAGGGTTGAAGGCTATTATCCGTACCATTACGCCACAACACGGCATCTACTACCATCTGATCTACTCCGCCAGTTGCAGTTCTGCCACTGGCTTTTGCAGTAATGTGACGGATCAGGACTTTGTCAGGCACATTCTGTGGAGCGATAAAGTGTGTTTCACATGTGATGTTATGACAAATTCTCCCACAACCACCATCTCTGGACACCTGAGAACCCCAACGCCTATCATGTCCATAGTTATCAACATAGATTCAGCGTCAGTGTATGGGTTAATATCGTTGGAGATACACTTGTTGGCACAGCACTACTAGTATTTCATAGTCAACATCTTAGCCGGTCTGTTTGAGGACGTCCCAATGGATGTTCGGCAGGTCATGTGGTTTCAGTGTGATGGTGCTCCAGTCAATTATGCAGCCATCTTACGACAATAGCTACACATGTACCCCAGTTGGTGGATTGGCCTTGGGAGTTCTGTGGAATGGCCACCGAGGCCATCTGATCTAACACCACTGGACTTTTTCCTGTGGGGTCACCTTAAAACACCAGTGTACTCACCAGATGATCCACTGCAGCCAGCCGAAGACGACATAGCGTGGCTACATGCAGCTACCACGACTGTCGACGTTGGTGTGCTACATTGTCAGTTTGCAGCATGCATTCAACGCATGTAAACCTGCACTGCAATGCACGCAGCACAGTACGAACACCTGATATAAGGTATCATTCTGTTTGTATGATGCTGTAGTGTGCTGTTCATAAATGCAATACATATATGCATGTTACTACTGTTGATGTAGTTTTACTTGAAATCCTAGCACCTACCATGTTTTTACCCAAGTGTAAATTATGCACGATTTTCACCATACAATCTCGGTACGATATCTGTACCTGATAATTACATGACAGCCTGTATATTAATATTTTTTCTTATGGCGTTTCCATTTATTAAATATTTCTGGTGCCATTTTTGTTTATTTTTTCTTGCGCTATTTCCATTTGTTAATATTTTTCTTAGCCCAATTTTTTTATGACTTTTCCATTAATTTTCTTCTGCCATCATCATTTATTCCTTTTTTTATCACATTCGTTAGTATTTTTCTTATGTAATGTACATTTATTGTTTCTTCTGACACCAGTTCCATATTTTAGTTTTTTCGTACAGTAAATTTTAGGAATGAAAATCTTGGTTTTAGGTTCTTAGTTACAAAAATACATGTTGTAGCAAAACATGGCAGAAAATATACGAAGAAGGGCTGCCTTAACACCCTACATCTTGTCGGCTTCGTACACACCAGGTAGGAAAAATCCAGCAGATCAGGTTAAAGGTCTGGAAACATTTGAAGTTTAGTCACTGGTAGTGTCTGTGCTTGCTAATACTATCACTCTTCAATCCATTTTTTTTTTTTTTTTTTTTTTTTAATCTGGACATAGCCCTGCAGCGTATCCATCCTCAGTGGCGCTAAACTATTTTATCAATATGGCGGGGACGTAACTCGCTCAACACTGACCTAAACTACGCAGTTACTCCTTAGCCAATCACACTACTATTTGCTACAGATTTATCAACGATCATTCTAGGATTCACTTACAAAGGATATGCCTCAAGAAAGAAAATAATAATAACATTCTCGTGTTTATTTATCTCTGCTACAAGTGTATAGTACCTACATATTTGTGTTGTATGGATTGAACGGTAAATGTGCACAGGGCACATCACTGCTGCAGGCGGGCAGCCCCGCCCTGCAAGTGGTCACCACGGTCACTGCTATCCTAGAGGACTCGGCCCTCACCAACGCTGGCTTCGGCTCAACTCTCAACTGGGACGGGCAGGTGGAGTGTGATGCTAGTGTCATGGACGGGTCGTCTCTACGCTATGGGGCCGTGGGGGCTGTCCCTGGAGTCAGGAGCCCTGTGCACCTTGCACACAGACTGTGCTGCGAGCAGTCGCGCCAACTTCTGCTAGGGGACCGCACCCCACCCAGGTGAGAACTCTCTGCTTTATTCTTTCCTATTGGCTAAGTCCAGTAACATTCACAGTTTCATTTACGTTACAATATTGTGGAATCAGTATGTCGTGCATATATTGCCACCGTTAATACAATTGGGTACTCAACGACTGTTGATGTGAAACCTGCTGTTGTAAAGATCACTTTTAGTTTTATTTCTCTCTACTTCCCCATGAGATATCACCTTGAAAAGGATTTGTGATTGTTTGATCTTCATTCTTTTGTGTTAATAGAATATTGTGCTGTAAGTATAGTCCAGATCTGTACTACTGCTTGTTTTAATAGCTGGCTTCCTCATACAGAGTTTGTTGTAATGAATATGCATTACAGACTATAATATGAATTTATTATTTTTTTTGTAATAAATATTGTAGTATTTTGAGCTTTATAAATATGTTTTAGCTACTCTTTCTATGTAGGAATTATTTACAGACAAAGTCTAATAGACATAAACAAACTCTGGAAGGCGAGTCATAGGAAAATATAAGATGAAAATGTACAAACCGATTTTCCATGAATAGATTATTGTACTCTAGTAGCTGTGCGACACCTCCATAAGTCAGACGTGGAAATGTTTTATTATGTTATTAAAGATATGGCCATTTTGATTCAAATTGCATTTGGTAAAATCAAGTAGATCAAACAGTTTAATTATGCATGTGATACAAAACACATCTCTATATATAAAAATGAAAGCTGACTGATTGACTGACTGACTAACATATCAAACTGCAGCCCAAACCACTGGACCTGGAATCGTGAAATTTTTTGTGGGGGTTCCCTTCAGGTCGTAGGCGAGCACTAAGAAGGGATTTTTCGAAATTCGACCTCTAAGGGGGTGAAAAGGGGTGAAATGTGTTTCCGAAGAAACGTCGATAGAGCTCGAACCCGACGGCCTATCATCGTGATTTTTACTTTAATAGGACACTCGTAAAAATGCATATTAGCCAAT